>LSSL01007696.1:0-29329 GCA_001953115.1 Smittium mucronatum | reverse complement strand
TATCTGGTCAGCTTTAAGCAGCTGGCTTAGTGTCGAAATATAAAAAATGGAAATAGAAATAAACTTTTTTTTTGGTAATGGAATTCAGAAATTTTATTGGCTAATTCAAATAAAAAAATCTAAAGGAGAGAGAGAGGTTTTCAGTGGGTTTGGAGACATCATTTCCAATCCTAACAGCTATTTTCGGTGACCTGTATAGGCCCCAGATAGCATTGAGTAGTTTGCCTCCAATCCCAATCGCCTTCAGTTATCTCTAGTGCTAATCGGATGGTTTTTAGAAGTTTTCTTAGTGTCGTTGATATGAAAAATAAGAATTAGGCAGCCAAAAAAGAATTCATCTTAGTTAAACATTCTTATGCATACTGGGAGAGAGGAGGGGCGTGACTAAATCGCCTTTATTTTAGACTTAATTGGATCTATTATTAAAAATCCTTAATAAAATGCCTCCCTCTTTCCACATGTAGGGTTGATATACAGGAAAAAAATAATACGATAATGGACCAGACTTATATATAACAAGAAATTACATAAACCGATTGAATTGTTTGGATGAAATGATTTATTACTAGTAAAATTACAAATTATAGCCGATTAATAAAGAAAATGAGTATAATACAAAGGCAATGTAGCGCATGAAGAAAACAATAGGAAATAGGATATTCTAGTCAAGAAGGAAGGATACTGGTACTCGCGAGAAGCCAGAATCCTTGGGTATGCTGGGGTTCGGTGGAGTTCCGGAATGAGGAGAGTAATCATAGAGATTACAATTGATTAAGGGAGAATTTAGAATATTCGAAAGATTAGAAGGTGGGGTAAAGCTGTCCTGAAGGTTAATAGGGCTTTTACTGTAAACTCGGTCATAGGAAGTAGCTGAGATGTGCTTATTTCTGACTATAAAATTTTGAGAGCTGAAAGGTTCAGAAGATTGGCGAGCAATTGAAAGGTATTCGGGACTAGAGGGGTAAAAACGCTCAACTACGATATTAGGAGAGTGTGGCACTCGGTGCATCAAGTTCTTGGGAGCCTGTTTCTGGGGGGCAGTACGATATCTCACAGAACGACGATACTGACAAACATCCCCACGTCTTACACAATTAAAACACGATGGCTTAACACCATCGCATTTGACTTTACGCTTTTGGCAACAAATGCAAGTAGATAGAATAGCAAGCTTTTTCATATCAGAATCATTTGATGTAATGTTTTCTTTCTTAACTTTCATTTTTAAGTATTTACGTAAAGAAAAATTAAAGAATCTATTAATATAAGGATATATATTTTTTAATGATGAAAAAATATTTAAAGAGAGGCTTTGTTAGAAAAAGACATTCAACATTGACGAATTTATTTATATAAATCGACTTTATACGAATTATGCTGTATATAAAGGATGGAACCACAGAGTTGATTGATAAGATGTGAAATTAAAATTGTGAAAGTATATTTCGTATTATGAGATTGTCAACCGGAATCCCCATTCAAGAAGCAATGCTGAATCCACAGAAATCGGAGCGAGGATTAAAAAAAAAAAAGATCGGCTATTTATTTTTACAACGGATTTAGTAATTTATTATTAGTAAAAAAAGTCATTGATATGAAATCAACAGAAAAGCAACCCCATGCAAATTATTGTGATTTGTTTCACAATTCAAAATAAATAAAAAGCAATTTAGCCACTAAAACTTCGTAGTAATTAGTGCACTACTCAGATGATTGATATTTTCAGATTTGCTTTATATCAATTAAAAAATAAAAATGTGGAGATGCATCATATGTTTTATTATGACTATTATTGGGTAATATGGGAATTTAATGAGTTTATCCCACCAGTAGCAAAAATGCCTCACAGATCTCAAAACCGTATTTATTTTAGGATTTATAATGGGAACCAAGGCTACTTTTACGTCATCAGCCCAATCGCATAAATTGCTCTCTTATCTCAATCTCCAAGCGCATAAATATCTCAGTATGATTATCAATGAAATTTGTACAAACAATTACAAATTATAATAAACTTTATCAAATGATATATTTCTCATTTAAACAATAATTCATTCCACAAAAAATTCATTTGCCCTTTTTCGTTGTTATTTGCGTCACATTACATCCACAATTAGAACAATTATTATTTATCCAATAGCATTAATGTCTCTTATTATATGTGTATGGTAATGATATTGGTATAAATTTAGAATGGTTTCCGAAAAGGGACAAACATTGATGTAAAAAAACAAAATCTCGCTCCGAAAAGATAATTAGAATAATCTTGCCATTTCTTGAAGATCAAATCCACTATTTTTCATGGTTCGTTTTTACTTAACTTGTCTATTCATGGTTGGCTATAAAACCAATAATTTCCCGAAATTATTTGTTTTCGGAACAATTTTATTATCACCACAGGCTAACATTCAAAATAAAGATAACACTGGTATTTAACTTTATAGCAGTCAGAGGCTAAATTGTGCCATTATGTATATCCAATAACGGGTGAATTTGAACCTGTTTTACGAAATGCATATTTTTTATAAATCAATAAATGAAATTAATCAAACCAGATTTTTAAGTCCTTAGCATATCGGAACTAAAAGGGGTCTGGATGTCAAAGAATTGAAACTGAATGCATGGGGTTTATTAGTCACCATTGGAATGTGTCGAAAAAAATGGCACCCAATTTTTAGAAAAGTAATTTATCTCTAAAGGGCGAGATTTAACGATTAAAGATGAAAGAAAACAAATTGAAAACACTAAAAAAAGCTTATCAATCGCTCAAACCAAATTTTATATGAAGTTAGAAAGCAACTACGTTTTATTTGCTTTTAAATTTTCATGTCATAAAAGAATGGTTAGTCTGACTAAAAATCCTGGGTAATCTAGTTTTTGTGTAAATGGTTTTTATAAGTATTATACGTATTATTTAACAATTTGGCAATAAGCAGGTTTTTGTGAAAGTTTCTTTATCATATTAGTCCCAAAGGGGTCTACCTTTGTTGATTTGTGATAATATAAAAAGTTCCTCCGAAAATTAAAAGAAAATATATAGTAGGAATATTTTATCTGTGGTAAAAAGACTAAATCAAAACAAAGGTATTTTAACCCTTTCAAGGCCGATGGTAAAAAAATGGCATTTTTTTTAATTCAATTTTATCGTTGAATTAATAATATTTGTATTTTATTGGATATATCGAAGAGTTGGACCAATTGGAATAGAGAATATACACGAATAGGAGTTAGACAGATTTGGGTCCGGAAAGGGCTAAAACAATACAACAGTTTAGTCAAGGTACATTACTTTTTTGTCGCCGGCGGGCCATTTCGTGTCATTTTCATGGCCAAAATTTATGTTTTTATTTAAAAAATTAAATTCTATTGGCCAAATTGTTGAAATGGGCTAATGAAATTAGATATATATAGCGAATCGAAGTTCTTTTCAAACATGGAAAAGATACCTTTAAATAATTATTAAACATAAGTTAGTGAAATCAAATATATTTCTAAAGTTGGTTAATTCTAATTGAGGGAGAAATCAAAACATAATTCTAACATCTTCCTAATTTAAAAATATGGCACTGAAATATTGACATAGATTATTGGGTAATAGAATATTTGAGTTCTAAGGGATTATTGCTATTGGCAAGTTATGAGAGGTTAATTAATATTAGCACACTATGTATTTTTATTGGTATAATAGTGGTGGTAATTCAGATATAGCTAGTGGAAATGGAAAAAAATTTGAATAAACGAAACTATCTTCCAATTAACTAGCTCTTTATCCGCCCAAATTTCAGAAAAACGGTTGCTTAACTCTTAAGCAGTCAGTATTAATTATACAACTTTTTATAGCTGATATATTTTTTACTAAATAAACTTGAGAAAATATTGCGCCCTATTAGATATTTTGTTTTAATTATCAAATAAATGCGTTTAATTTTTATCAGATTGGGGATGCGTAATGCACTTTAGATTCTTAAGAGTTAGCTTTTAAATCAGTAATTAATTTTTTTTAAATTTTTTTTCTAAATTACACCTATGTATACAGGAGAAATAATTAATACACGTTTACTTACTTTTCTGCATCTTTTCCAGTATCTGACATTAAAAACAAACCTGCTTTTTGGTTTGAAAAGGTACCAAATTGATGTTTTTCGGTACTTAGTGGGATAATAACTATTGGTCCAAATTGTGCCATCATAAACAGCCAATATCACAATATTTGGCATTATATGATCTAGATCATTTTTATTGGTCAATTCATTTGGCTGGAGGTTGGACTTTTTTAGTCCTTAAAAATTAGATTGGGGAGAGTAATCTAAATTTTAAAGCGGTCAACCTTTCAGGTCGAGGTTTTTTTTTATTACGCAGAATTCAGGTTGAGGTGAGGATTAAAATGTGGGTACCATTTTTCGTTCAATGTTAGCCTTGATTAATAATACCTATGCACTATTGAACAGATAAAAGAACTCACACCAATTGAATCTGATAACATTCATGGATAGGGTAAAAACAGGAGTTTGAATTCTGAAAGGGTTAAAGAATCTGTTTATCAGTTCCGTTACATTTGGGAAATTATTTTGGGGACGTGGCCTGTATTTCTAGATATTGCATGTTAAATATGAATTTGTATTCAAATAAACCAATAATAATATAGTAATTTTCGGTTTAACCCTTTCAAGGGCGATGGTACAAAAAATGGCTTTCACTTTATGTTCAATGTTATGATTAGTTTAGTATTATTCGAGTACCATTGGGTTGATCATGCATTTGGGCAAATTAGAATTGTAAATACACACAAATAAGGGCAAAGCACAAATTTGGGCCCGGAAAGGGTTAAACCAATTTTTTACATTTGCAAATGACAATTACATTATTTGCAATAATTTTTTTCAATTAGTCAAGTTTATAAAATCACCGTTAGTTATTTTTCCAAATTAGGATTTAGTAAATACTATTAGTAAAGCCATGAATTGAAAAAAAATCTTGTATTTTAAGGTTTGGAATACTCTTGAATTTACATAACTCGTTACCTGGGTTAGGAAATTTATTATACAGAGAATATATATTATGAAGTTCCCTTTGCTATATTTTTTTTCAATCACCCGTTTTTATTATTAGCTAAATTTAATTGCACTATAAACTCCATAACCCTTTCAGAACCAACCGCACTAAAATTGCATCCAACTTTAATTCGATTTTTAATGATATAAAATATATGTTCATTATTGACTCTACCAATTAAACATATAATAGATAGTAACAGAGTGTGCAAATATGGTTCCGGTTTAATTTCAGCCTCAGAATGAGAAGGCCTCTTATCGCAAATAGCGCTCTTAATTTTTTTGTATCGCGGAATTTTATGTTAAGATAACGGCATTAAAAACTTCGCAAAAAGCTCTCTAGATTCACCTATTCGCTTGCATTTGATGGACCTTATTTGATAAATGTATTTGTTTAACAATTAATGTCTTTTTAACCAATAAACGCTCATTTTTTTTTTTGCATGGATGATTTATTTATGCTAATTTCTAAAATTTTATAATAGTTTGAAAGTATTTATAATGAAAATTTTTATAAGAATGTCACCCAACTCCTCTTTTTCACTCAAATAGCTCCATACTTGATAAAAGGGTTCAGAAAATGGTGTCAGTTCTATTCATCTGCGGACGCGTTCACCTTCCAATTCATCCAATTATTTCTCAGAATCAACATTTTATTCACGAATGAAATTTTTTAGTCTGTTTGTTAATGATAATTTAACCATTTTGTTTCCATGTGATTAAGTAATCTGATTCGGTAAACATTAATAAATGTACTTGCTGATTTAACCAATAGAATGTCAATTTTTTACATTGAAATCATGGGAACATAAATGTTGGTCAAGAAAATGGCATGAGATGGCATGAGATGGCCCACCGGTGACGAAAGATTTAAAGCAACATCTATTCTCCCTCATATCCAATCGCTTGTCATATTTTCCAATATATCTTTTTTTGGTCTAGTTAGCCAGCTCTTAACCCTTTCAGGGGCAATGGATCAAAAAATGGCGTTCACTTTTTACTCAATGTTTACATTAGTTAAATTTTATTCGTATATCATTGGATGAATTAAAAGTTAGGCCAATTGAAATGGCTAATTTACACAAATAGGAGTGGGGCTTAAATTTGAGCTCGGAAAGGGTTAAACCATTCGGTATGAAACTACTAAAGAAAGCTTTAACATTTCAATTTAACAATCACCATAAGAAATGCATTTTAGAACTTTTTTTCAGTCGTATATCAAAATAATATGAGGCTTGGAAAGTAATTAACAAATAATTTAAGTTTACTATAAACAAAAGAGTCAAATGGATCTTAGAAATATTACATATATAGTATTTAGTTAATTTTTTTTGGATTTGTGCTTTTTTATTACACTCAAAAAAAGGTGTGCATACTATTTTCCTGAACTATAGCAAATAAAACTAGACCAATAATCTAATCCATCTGTTTGATAAAACCAGAGTTTCCGACTCATTGGGTTGCAAACTGGTATATGTTTTCTAAATGTCATTTTTTTACAATGGAGATAATGTGAGTGTCTAACCATTGAGCTTGCCATGTCTCTAATTTAGGTTTATTTGAATTGAAATACCCCTTTAATCTCTTTAAGGGTCCAAAGTTGTGCCTTACTCCTATTTGTGTATTTTAACAATTTCAACTGACTAAAATTTAACTTATCCAATAATATATAAGAATTATTTATTTAATGATAGCACTGAATAAAAGATGAAAGCCATTTTTGTACCATCGGTCTTGAAAGGGCTAATTTCTTTCCGTATTAAAAACTTTTATTCGTAAAGCCGACCACTTTCTGTTTGTTAGGATGAATTATTAACCCAACTAAAAGTGTGGGTTTATTTTTTATACAATTTTACTGGATGAAAATTGTGGAATTTTTGTGCTACATTCCATCAAAGGGTTAAGTTATATTTATGTTTTGCTTTCAATCAAATGATATGTATCAAATCATACTTTATAAAGGTCAAACTCATTAACCATCTTTTCTTTACCACGCAGTTTTGTTGGCAGATATCAGAAAAAATTCAAATTTCTTTATATGAATTTCTCGGCCTTTTAAGCTTAAATAGCGATGGACGCCAAAAAATGTATTGCTTGTTTTTTGCTGAGAAACTCACACCACAAAACATAACTAATTAATACTAAGTGAATAAAATATGTTCTAGGCTATCAATTTTTTTATTGGAATTGTATAACAAAAGTAGTGAATAGGATTTATAGAATATTGTCTCACGAGATTTTAATATTTAATAATCTATAATTTGCACAAAAAAACATATAAACAATAACCAATAGGAACAAATACTTACCATAACATTATTATTATGTAGAAGCATGCCTTAGTGTAATATGGCTATATTTATATTTCAAAATAACATCAAACTTATCATCTAGATGTCTTTCTTTGAATGGTTTAATTTACTCATTTAAAATGCAAAGCTCTATAGGTACTCCGATTAATTAAATTTTGAACAGGTCAATTTAGAAATTGCTGCAAAATAGTCAATAGGCTACCAACGCAATTGAGGCCTTTGAATATGAAAAGCACATGCCATTGGCATATAACCCAAATCAATCAATAAAAATGCCGCTAAATCAAATATTTTCAAAAACACAAAAATAATTCGAAAAAGTAAAGAATGATATGCTAAATTATTAATTTCAGTTTATTTTGGATAAAACGCATTATAATGAAAAATAAGCGTTTAATTGAGATACACGTCTTTCAAAATACGGATGAATTTATCAAAATAACGCGCTATGTTCAAAAAAAAGCTTTTTTTTCCAAAATATTTACTAGTTTAACATTAATCTGACCTTACATCGAGATGAAAATTTTGAATCAAATTAGTCCAAACATCTCAAATTAAAATTTAATGATATATTAAGCTGATACAACTATTTTTCTAATTTTTATTTTACGCTGATTTTATCAAGACAAATGTTAAATATATCTACATTTTTTAAATAGACACAAATTTCCTGAATTCTGGAAATAGATAGCGTAATAAGGGAGATTAATTGAAGAGAAAAAATCTTTCCTTTAAATTTATAAAAACAATAACCTTCTCATTTATATCACTTCTGTAAAGTTACTTTTATTGGATTTTATATTAAAGTGTTTGTGAATAATGAAATTGTTAGAAAAAAGAATACTATAAATATTTTTAAGTGTTAAATCAATTAAGATGAAATAAGCTGAAAACCAATTAATGTTTTATTCATTAATTTAAATTCTTTAGGGATAAAATAAGACTGATAATCGTTACTATTCCTTTTGGAAAATTAAAAGTCTATAGGCAATTTTTAGAATATCTTTTCGCATACTATAAATACTCGTATGTATATTTCGTTTAAAACATTATTATTTTGCAAAAAAAGAAAGCGAGAAGTGTCTTTGATCCTATAAATCTAAAATAATAAGCGCATAAAGGTGAAAAAGAAAGAGAAAAGTTATTCATAAAAAAATATAGGGCCCATGAGTTGCATAAAAAAAGCCCTGGAAATCTTTATTTTAATAATACAACCTAAAAACAAATAAAAAATAAACTTTTCGTATAAAAAAATCTATATTGAAATATTTGTCAAACTTTATTTTTTTTCAGAAATTCTGCTTTTCAATGGTAAATTTGATTAAAATCAAGTCATTTTGAACATAACATGTTATTTTGATAAATCCATCCGTATTTTGAAAGACGTGTATCTCAATTAAACGCTTATTTTTCATTATAATGCGTTTTATCCAAAATAAACTGAAATTAATAATTTAGCATATCATTCTTTACTTTTTCCAATTATTTTTGTGTTTTTGAAAATATTTGATAAAGCCACATTTTTATTGATTGATTTGGGTTATATGCTAATGGCATGTGCTTTTCATATTTAAAGGCCTCAATTGCGTTGGTAGCCTAATATAATATAAAACCTCCTCAAGTTTAAAGCATATTATATTAAACGAAGGCAAAGTTTAGCCCAAAAAAGGTTAAAGAGCATACCAGCAGATAAATTTATTTCCGAATTTCACTTTTTTATTTTATTTCCAAGCTCAATTTTAGGCTTTAATAGAAAAAAAAGTCATATTTGCCAATATATTACACGTGAACAAAAATTAAGAGCCAGGGCAAAAAAAGTAGTTTGATTTGGCACTCACACAATCAGTTTCATAAAATTTTGAATTTTTAAAAATATCACCTTTTTCTAATCTCGAAATTTGATTTGGTATTGAAAAATATCTTTTTTTGTTTCATATTTGGGAGATTCTTTTCGAAACCAGACTTTTTTTACTGTGTAAACCATTGGATATTCTTGGATTTATTTAAAATCTGACCAATAAAAATAGAAAACCATACTAGCTCTAATAAATTTTCAACATTATACCAATATAAAACTATCTTCTAAAATTCATATTTTGAATTACCCAATAACTCTATTTTTTATCTTAAAACCATGTTTCCAAATTAGGAAAGTAGTAAAAATTTAGTAGGAAAGTGTCCACTCTCAAAGAGAATCTCCTATTTATCCCTAATCAAATTAATTTCCATGATCAATGGCCAAGTTTGTAATTTTTGGATTTAGTATTATACTTTATTTTAATAAGAAAGAGCTAAAACTAAATTATGTCTTCCTCCAAATTGCTCCTTAAAGAATTACTTGCTCTTAATATAAATTTACAAATATTATCATTTTCGTATTTGATTTTTTTGAAAAAAAAATATCTACTAATATACCCTTCCTCGCATACCAAGATATCAAAATAAAATAAAAATTGTCAGAAATATCTTCTTCTAGGTATTAAAAAAGACGAAAGTAAAATATAAACTCCTCCATTTCTGGATTATATTGTTCGGTGAATTTTGCTTTAATGAAAATAGTTTTATGATAACCTAAAATATCTCTTCTTAGAACTATTTTTAAATCGGCTAATAAAATAACACGATTATATTGCTAATTAGCCTATCTTTGGCACTTATTTTTCGGATTTTCTGTACTAAGTAGGAAGCCTATAAATAACCTAGAAAACATAATATTCCAAAATACTCAGATATTATGTAATAAAATCTAAACCGATTTATAAAGGGTAGGAATATTCTTGTTCTATAATCCTTACTCGCATGCCACAAATATTATAATTTTTTATTATCACGGAATTTTATTGTGAGATAACGTCATTAAAAACTATACTAAAAAAATATGAAAAAAAAGAAAAAGACTTAAATAAAAGACTATTATCCTAACTAAAATAAGAACCTCTGCCAGGCTACCGGCTGCGTAACTAGGAGTAAGGGCTCGATATACCAACCGAAAAACCACCCCTGGAATTACTTCAAGTAGTCTGGATGACTGAGGTTACATGCAGTCAAGAATTAAGCTCTTTGTCAATAAAAAATAGTCCATTGAAGCTGCTGAGCTCCTAGTCAGTGCATACTTCTAACAGGGTTGATAAAATTAGGTCCCTAACCAAACGTGGGTTTGATCGACATGGCTTTCCTACACATAGCTGTTAGTTTCTGAGATACTTCTGACTGTCAAAAGCTGGACTTGTGCACTAGACTGTGTTTCAACTGTGCTAAACGATCAGCTCCTCTTTTTTTGTGAATTTCCTTCTCTGGAATCGCTGTCTCCACTACTCCCAACCAAGAATAGCACAAATTTGTGTGAAATTTTAGTTTATTGTACTTCAAAAAGTACACTATTAAGCCCCTAAACCGCGAAAAGGCATTTTACTCTTAGAGGATTATTTCTGGTGACCTAAAGTTTTATTAAAAAGATTACATAATTTTTATGCGCCAAAAAAGTTTTCTTTGCACCCACGTTATCAATTATAACCACTTTAGATGTTAATGCGATTTTATTTTAGCTATACGCGGTTCATTTAATCATTTAAAACTTTTTAATTAGAAAAGCAGCGAATTTTTATAGCAAATTTCCAGTATTCATAGAAACCCCAATTTAGTAATGTTGTAATAATTTATCACTATAGAAATTATTATATTAAATATAAATGTCAAATAAAAGAGTTTTATATTTTGTGTATGAATCGGAATATTTAAGCGATCTTGTTGGCCAAAAAAGAAAATTTGTTTATAACCGCATATTATGTGTAAAATTTCCTAATTATGTGTAAAAAAACTTAGTTTTGTGTATACATACTTTTAACCCTTAAAAGCTATATCAAATCGCTTTCAGTCAATATTAAAACCAAAAATATTCCAAAAACTCTAAAATTAATTTAACTTACACAAAATAATCCAATGAATAAGGCTATAAAAATCGGTGCAACAGTAGTAGCGAATTTATGTGTATCCTCAGACGAAATTGTATCCTTGGCATTCTGGTCTTATTAAAAAATATCCGAAACATACTATCGCCTGCCCTATACAATAGAAAGCAACCTCACACACGCAATAATGACTATGAGGTTACTTGATATGAATTCACTCAATGACGTATATATAAATAATTTTTTACTATTTGGAGAATATTAGATAGTATTATACTAAACATGTATTCGTATTAAAACCCACACTCCCAATTCACTATTTATGTTAATTATTTGCGAAAAAATGATGAGGTTATCCATTATGCGTAACATAGCATATTTTTTTTAATTTTTTTAATTTTATTTGTAATTTTCGATAATCTGTCAATGAATACGATAAAAATTAATATGAGTACATCCTTAGTATAATTTAAGTTAATAGTTGTCAAAGAATAGATTGAATTTAGAAACTATAATATATATCATGCAATTTTAAACATCGGAGTTCAAAAATTTTGAACCTTTTATGAAATTATTTTAAAAAAATGAATTCATATTAACAAAAATAAAATAGGGAATAGGAAATATTCTTATTTTTCGGATAAATTTTTTTTCAAAATCGAAAAAATATTGATTTTTGATGGAAATAAAAAGAAAAAAAGTATTGAGAATAGTTTCATTCCAAGAAGAATGATTTGTCAGAATGATGACGAAAATTAAAAGGAATTCAAACATAAAAAGGGATTTTTTTTTGTCAAATAACAATATATTTATTTCATTATATTTTTAGTAAACCTTATGTTTTTTTCTACTATCAATTTTGTTAACTAAATACATAAGCCTCATCACATTTAAAAATATTACTGAAATTTTCAAGTCTCAATCACGGTAGAAATAGTTCGGAATAAAGATGAGAAATGTCTATTTAGTTTTATGAAATAAAAAAGTATGATATTAATTAAGGTATGTATAGTTATTTTGTATCTTACATAAGTATTCAAAAAATTTATAGTATGTTGTGTACAATAATAATAATAATAATTTATTATTTTTTAAAACGGTATTAAGTTTTTGGAATTATTATTCAAAAGAAATTTTATAATCAGTAATTTGCATTCACAAGAATTCTTACTATCAGGAATTAGAGACAAAAAAAAACTCGCAAATGATAATTAGAATTTAATTTTAATTTTATCTCAAATTTATCTTTTAAAAATTATTTAATATTGATTTTTCAAACTATTAACGGTCTGAATTATTTGAATTAAATTTATTTCTTACCAATATACCTAAAATAATAGAAATTAGTCAAAAAATTAAAAAAGTTCTAATTTAAAATTCAATTCACGAAAAATTTCACTCGATTTTATAGGAAAAATTAAATTACATCTGAGGCCGTCGTGTTTTATTGGTAAAATTTAATTTATTATAATAAAAACTATAAGGTGATTAAAATATGAAAAATTGAAAAAACAAGAAAAATTATCCATTTTTTACAATTTCATTTTGCAAAAAGAATTATTTTTGAAATTTTCGATTGGTTTATTTTAATTATAAAATAATATTAAAATTCATTTTTCCCATAAAAAAATAGAAGGAATTTATTTTTAGGCCAATTAATCTCCAATGAATATAAAAAGAACTTTAAATCAAAAATATAGAAATAATATCGTTATATCATATCTGAATTTTCACCTTTAAAACAATAGAAATGAATCAAGATAATTTATAAAGGTCTCATTTCTTATTTAAGCCAAATTTATCGCGAGAGCTTTAAAATTTTCCAAGAGAACAGGCTCTCTATTATCCAAGATATTTAGGGAATAAATCACATAAAATCTTCTAACTTAGGCTTTAAGCGCTAATCTGAGGTGAATTATGTTGGTTTTAAGTTGAATTATATTTATTAAACCAAAGAAAAATACTCCATAAATGAAATTTAAAAATATGAAGTGGCGAAAAAAATGACAAAAGAATAATTATACTTGATAAGAAGTTATATTTTGGCGTTTCATTTAAAAAAATTATTCGTGCTGCAGACCAAAGCCAGCTTAAAGTTATATAAAATTTGTGCTTAGAGCTCGAAATAGATGTTAGATTGATAAAATAAGCATAAAATAGCTCTAAATAATAGTCTCTAATATTTATAAAACCATAAAAATGAATAAGGATGATAATATAGAGGTGTAAATCGATTTATTTTTAGGTATAAAAAATAAAAGTAATATAATTAAATATAGTTAGTAGTATGGTGGTAGAATAGTTGCATTTGTTAAATCGAAAATTTTTTAGAATTTTTTCTGATAATATATTCAGAGCTAAAGGCTTTGGTATGGCCTAGATCTGCGCGTAATATTTGTAAAAAAGTAGTAATTTAGTTAAAAGTTTTTATTAGCAATAATAAAGATAGAACGGGATACACAAAATATGAATCCCAGATTGATAATAATTAGACCTAATTTGTGATTTGGTGATTTTTATAAAAATCCGCTAATTTATAATAAGATAAATTAATCAAAATATAGGAGAAAGAATGTTAATCAACTTTATCAATAATTAGTGGTTATTATTGGTCTTATAATCAATATTATCCATATATACAACAATTACAAGTAATTGATCCCGGATTTGACTCATTGTTGACACAATTTTAGATATAAAATTTATCAGCTCTTGAGGTATAAAGCTACTAGAGGGTAGATTAATTTCATTATTTATACTCATCTTAGCTTTTTTGACATTATTTTTTATAACTTTTTACTAAATTTAAATAAAATTTCTGTAAAAAAATGGTTTAATACTTTTGTGATCAACCCAAAATTTTTAAGGATAATTATAATTTAAAAAACGGCTAATTTAGATATAAATTTTTTTCCTACTAACTATTTAAACTAACATAAATCCCAATTATTGCACATAACCAAAATTCTGTTTGCTAAAAAGGATTATTAATTTTATTTAATCATTTCACATAAAGTTTCAGCATAAATTTTGATTTTAAAAAGTAAAAAATGAGTAATTTTTCTGAATATTAATTGTTGTGTTGCGAATATTCCAATAATATTTATCTTTCCCGGCACAAAAATTGTTATTTAATTTTATATTATAACAAATTAAATCGATTCTAATTAATGGAATAACTTACAAATAATATTAACCAAATTTAAATATTACTTGGAATATGATAACGTATTTTCCAATAAATTCCACGAAAGGTCTAATAAATTAGGGAATTTGAAAATTTCATTAAACCGATTCCATTTTAATCAGATAGTCAAATAAAATTACTTAAAATATGCTTTCTACAGAATCAAACTGGTGACCTTCTGCTTACTGTTAAATCAAAACTTGGTTAGAGTTTTGTTCAATAAAATAATAAGAGCTAAAGGATTTGATAAGGCCTATCTCGGTGCGTGCTATTTGTAAAAAAGTGGGACTATATTTAAAAGTGTTTATTAAAAAAAATAAAGATAGGAAAGGGATTCAAATTTTGTGAATCCCACAATGATAATAATTAGATATAATTTTTAGTTTGATAGTTATTAAAAGTAGTCACTAATTTCCAATCAAACGAATTGACCAAAACCATAGGAGAAATTTTTTTAATCAATTTGGTGTTCAATATGTGGTTATTATTGGTCGGATAATTAATATTATCCATACATATAACATTACTAGGCAGGCGCTCTGCCGTCTGAGACAAGAAGGCTGTTGGACTGTTAGTACATAAAAAAAATAATTATTTACAGAATGCCCGTCTCAGTTTATTTTTCTATAAGTAAAAGAGTTAAGTTTAAATGGTAATATGGACCAGTTTACTAAAAAAAGGGAATTTATTAAAAAAAATAAATTAGTAAAATAAATTAATATTTATATCATATCACCCAAAATGGACGATCAGATTAACACTGTACTAATCTATTGGAGTATTATCTAAGTATCGTGTACTATATTACTCAGATAAGAGAAAAAATACAAATCCCCCCCTTTTTTTATTACTCCGTATTATTTTGACTTCTGACCAGGCTTTTTTTATAAATTTTTAAATTAAAATAACCAGTATTATATAATTTAATATATATTAAAAATTTTATGTACGATCTTATTCTTCATCAACCATAGGATCATATTTTCTGAATTTTTTTTTCCCATTTATCATATTTTTCGATATAATTAGTCTTATGATACCAATTCTAAACCTTATTGGAAATATATTCTTACCTTTATATTAATAAAATATAAAGAGACTGTATTAAATAGTTATGGCATAATTTTAAAGTAATTAAAAAACGAATATATATATATATATATATCTAAAGTCAAATTTGTAGGGAGCTATAGAGATTTTAGTTATTTTTTGAAGACGGAATGTAGTTTAAATAATAAAATTCACAAAAAAATATTCATAAATATCAACGCCTTTATAAAAATATATGTTAAGATAAATCAATAAAATAAAATAAAATGGTTTTTTTGTAAGAGTTGGACTGGAACTCAATAATGAACCAATATATAATAGATATGCAAGAATATTATATTTTAAACTCGATTAATTATTTTCGACTTTAAAAGTTTAGTTTTAAAAATGATATAGCAACACATTTTCTAGAATTTTATTTTATTATATTTTAAGTATAATATCAGTTTTTATTTGCATTAAATATCTAAATAACAGAATTTCTAAAATAGACTATATTAACTATTATTATTATTATTATTTTGATTTTTAACTTTAAAAAAAGGAGTATGAAAAATACGTAAATAATTTGTATTTATTAGTTTTATTTTCGAAAATCATACCCTATTTTTTTTAATGAAAACATTTCGCTACATTCAAAAAAATAAATTAAAATTCTCTTCGACTAAAGAATTATGTATTTATTTTTTCAAAATATATTTTAAGATTCTACTCTTTCTATCCTATTTTAAATAGGAGCTTATTTTTTATAAAAAAAATTACACCGAATTTATTATCACTTGAAATTTGAATCATATATTTTGAAAGTTTGGATCGTCATAAATGCTTTTATGGTTATTTTTTGTGCAATTGATAAATTATTCTGTATTACCAAAAGGATACTTTATAAATAATACGCTAGAATAAAATGATTAAAAAATAATTGAATAAAAATTCACCTTTTAAAGACAAGTAGTGATAATGAAAACAGCTCAATTTTTAATGGGTTTTAAGCATATGCAAATTAAAAATTAAAATATTGAAAATTTTAATCGATTAATTTTTTTTGGCTATGTTTAAGTGAAACAAAAAATGGGGGGGGGGGGGTTAAAAACAGCAAAAATAATTTTTTCGGATTTTCGGATATTAGAAAGGTTAATTAATTAATGCATAATTAAAAATTAAAAAAACTTTTGTACTTTCATTCTATTTCATTCAATTTCTAAATATTTCGCACTTTTATTTGTTTTTGAATAAAAAAAGATATTTACAGATATTATTTTATTCACTGTAACCAAAAAGATTTCACTTTTCACGATTACTTTGTTTTTATAATATCCCCTTTCAATACTCAGTTTTCCCAATCTTCATCTTTTCCATAATCTTTACTTTTCCTATTCTTCCATACCAAACCTCCGTATATTGTCATTCTACCATCTGCTTTATTCCAATATCTCATATTTTAATTTTCACTTCTTTCGTTATCTCCACCATTCTAAAGCCCACACCCCGATATCTTATACTCCCTTCCAAGACTGAAATTTTAACTATATCTCCTATTTACAGTCCCCCATTTCCAAAATACATATTATTTAATCAAAAAAAAATCAAAATTTTTCTAATCCCCCTTTTTATATCATCCGATATCTAAATCCACCACTTTCTCACTACATAAAATCCTGCTTATCCAACCATTTCTTATCCTCTCACTTCTTTTTTTCACCCACTCAACTGCTGAATATTTAACTAACCCAACTTTTCCTGCTCATATCTTTCCCAATTCCAAAATATAAATTCTTTATTCAATTTAATATAAATTTAACATTTTTTATTTTACAAATAATTATAGTAAATTATTTTCAATTATTTATAATTATCACTGAAAAAATATATCCTTATTCTTCAAACTCGATATTATCAAACATAGATCATCTCAGAGCACCATAATATTCAACCAATATCATCTCCAGACACGATAATTTCCAACCGCAATAATCAATTAACACGATAATAAATTAGCAGAATCATTTCCTAACACAATAATCCACACTAAAAATCATTTATGAAAAGATTTATCTCATAAAAAGATAATCTATGACAAAAAACGTCTATATCCCCAATAAATTTCAAACTTCTCCGTTATATATATATCAATTAACACAAAGTAAATTTTTTCAACTCAAATTTATATCCTGAATAACTCTAAAATTATTTTTTATCCAATAATTTCATTTATGCATGCTATGTTTGTTTTTACTAACTATTTTTAATTCTTTTTATTATATTATAATTAATTGCAAATATACTCTGTGAACTCTTAAACATATTTTCAAAATAACTTATTTAATCTCAGTTCTTCGAATAATTTAAAAAACCGCACATCTCATCAGTTTATTTGAATCTCTTTCAGTTAATATATCCGTTCAATTTTTTCACAATCTCTAAATAATATACAGGGTTCTTTAAATATATATATATATATATTACAAAGTGATATAAATTCAATGATATAGTAATTCATTGGCGCTATTATAAATATAGTTGATTTAATTATTGCTTACTTTTTTGGGATTTATTTTTTTAAAGCATTAAACTAAGGATTTGAATAAACTTTTATGCACATTTTAATAAAAAAGATACAATAATTTATTAATCGAAAATATTTAGTTATTCAGAAAATTAGAATTTAATAAACAAAGCTTATCTGAAGTGTCATATATTAAACTTTTCTAATATTTTTTTACAAATAATCCAGCTGAACTAAAACTTCTTTCTGCTTGGACTGATATTGGTAGTATTTTAAATAATTCATTATGAATAAATTCGAGATAATTTGTTATTTTATCAGTAAGTTCAAATAAAATTCTTTTTAATGACTTTTTTATATGATTTATCTTTTTTTTTTTTTTTTAATTTATCAGTATCTGAATCTAGTATTCTTCTGAAATAAAACATTTAATGTGCTAAGTTTTTTTCTTTTCGTAATTTTTTGTTTGCTAAATTTTATAAAGGGTATCATCTGCCTCTATTTGTTTATATTCTTTAAATTAATGCCTATTTTTATTTATTTTACTGTTTACATCCATTTATGTGAAAAAAACTTATTTTTTTGAAGATAATTTAGAAATTTTATGCAAGATAAAAGATATCAAATAATTCTCTAGGTTCATAAAATACATCAGAAAATTATTAAAATTAAAAATCAATTCTTTTTTTTACTCAATTTAGCACAGAATTAAGTAATTTTTCTGATTAGGTTTTCCAGGATATTCAGTTCTATTGTTAAATATTCTAAAAATTTGCCGATTTCTAAAAAAAAAAAAACAGTCTCTTTTTTAAGAAACAAGAGAAAAACTATCGATTATTTAAACTGATCCAAGTGAATTTCAATTAATATATTTCCTCTGAGTTTGAGAATAATTTTGCAGATTATAATTCATTTATTGCGCATTTTAATGCATCTTGAATTTTTAAAAAAAAATTTGTCATTGAAATAATTGAGCTCCATATAATCTTGGTATGTGTTATCAATTCTTTTTATTCTTTTTTTAGCATTCCTTACTTAGAATTTCATTTTTTACGGTAGATTTTTTTTTAAAAAAATTGTAATTTCTAGAATTTAATTATCTATATTTCTATTTCCAGTACAAATTCGACATTCTATTATTTTCTTATTCCATCCATATGTTATTGGTAAATAATTGTGATTTGCAATATTTTTCTGAATCATAATCTAATTGAAAACTCGAATATTATCTACATACACCAGAATCAGCACTTTATAAATCGCACTTCAGATTAGGATTAAAAATAAATGAAGCCTTTATCTCTTTATTGGTTAACATGCTATCAAAATAAAAGTGTTTACTGGAGTTTTTTTAATTCAATAAAGTATTTTTCTGTATATCACGCCAAAAAAAGCCAAACTTAGACAATTACTGTTATAATTTTGTTGCTCTATTCCGAAAAAAATTCTTTTAGGCTTCATCACCGATTCTCAGTCTTTTACTTGACAAAATGTGCGGTTTTTTTAAAATATATCCAAAATTATTTAAGTCTTTTTTATATTTCTTTTGATACTTTACATGCTTAACATGAATTACACAAATTGTAAGTCCCAAAAATTTATAAAAATTTATCTTATGCATAAAGATTAAATATATATATTATATTATTTATAATTAAACTCATATTTTTTTATATAAGATAGTTCGTTTTAACCTATCATGATTTTAATTCAAATTTTCAATTTAGTTTGAATTTCCTCTGAGAACTTGATTAAACCCATTTTAAATTACATATCTGAAGACTTTATTTCTGACCCCTGCGATTTACACTCATTTTCGATCTATGTTTTTTTTAATAGGGTTGGAAAATAAATTATATAAATGTAAAATAAATCTAGAAAAAAATAGTTTATATAAAGTTTTTGATTGAGATGAATACTAAATTTTCAACGTGATGCTAACAGGATCTTTATTTTTATTCATAAGATATATTCCTTTTTCTTTAAACGATATCCCATGGATATTTTTTAAATGATGTGTAATAGTTGATATTGACTCATAAGCTAGATAATTTTTTCTATAATGCTTGCATTTATATCTATTCTTATTTTTATTACTAATAATTATATGCTAAAAAATTAAATATTTCTTAGATTTTCAATAAAACCATTCCTTATCCTCGATTGTTTAAATTTTTTTTCTCCCATGATGAAGCTAACAAAAAATATAAAATATAAAACAAAAAAGATTTTAAATTTTAGTCCAATTTTTTTTTTATGAATTAGAATGTTTTTAGAGCATTAATTTGTCAAGTGATTAATTTTTTTTTGGGGGGGGGGGGTTTATCCTCTTTATTATAATATATATTTCTTTATACTATATTGGAGAAGTGATAGAAATCTGGTTTAAAAAAATTCACAGAGTTTTTTAAGATCTTTATATGCTGAAAAAGGGTATTCTATTTTAAAAATTTAAAAAAAATGTGGAAGTATATCTAAAAATCGCATAAATGTGAGGTTAGAGAGCATCTATTAAATATTTGATGTTCTATTCCCTTCAAAAGATAATTAATTCCAAATATTATATTTTAATTTTAACAGGTGAGTTTGCATAAAACTAAAATTGGATATAGATTACACAAATAAAATTCCCATTAAATCTTTTTTTTACATTAATAGGAACCTTATAATATTTTAAGTTTGATTTCTATTTTTATTATATAATCTTAATTCGAATATAAAATAAAATAACATTATTACAAGATTTAAACTATATAATATCCGAAGATGGGTTAAAAATATTAATCGTTTTAAAATAAAAAAATCGAATTAATCGATTAATTGATAGGTATTACAAGCCTTAGTCACTAAGGATACGGATCTTCAATGCAAAAGTTCTATTGAAAAAGTTTGAAAAATCATCAATGCATCAAATAAGGATAAAAAAAAAGTAAAATAGTAATGATTTTTCCGTATAGACGTAGCAGCGAAAAAAATTGTATAAATATGCAAGATTTTTAGATGAAAGGGAAGATCTTAGAGTTTTCAGCTCAATAAATATACGAAAATATAATAAATTTGGATACAAGTGCTTAGTGTTATAGTAATTAAATAATACTCCATTCAAATTCACTAAAATAATAGAATATTTATTATTATTATTTTCTAAATTTAATATAATCCATTTTATTATATCTTATCTGCAGATATATTTTCTTTTTATATACTCTTAAAATATTAAAAAAGAATAAAAAAATCCGCTACAAAAACATAAAGTGCGCTATTACCAAACTTAAACCGAATTAATTATGCTTCATCAAAAATAATTTTTAATGATAAAAAAAGAAAAAATAATCTCCAAAAAATAAGAAAAGTAAGCCTCGCTTATTTCTGGCTTTGAATTGAAATCAGTAAAATGTAGAGCACCCGAAAAAATAATGTAGCTGGTAATCAAATATATTAAGGAGGAGAAAAAATTACGAAATATGTATATAATTGTTTATTTGAGTAATTTAAATTATCTTTTAATAAAAAATATTATTTTTGATCAAATTAAATGTGTTAAAATATATAAAAGTTATTTAGTAATTTTTTATGTGCATTTAGGACAAAAAAATAATTTTTTGATTATTAGGCTTATACTTATATTTTATTATTTAAAAAATATCGATTTTTCTTATAGGAAATTAAAAATATAAAAAAAAAGTTTTACACCCTGGATTATTTTTTTAATTAATTGAAACTTTATGTAGCAAAGGATATCTTGTGATTAAGCTTAAAAAATAGTTGTCTATTTTGGGATATTGACCAATATGACCTTTTAAAAATAGTGATGTAAAGATTATTAACTAAATTTATATAATGTAACTTGAAATTTTTTTTTTTATGCAGTTATATTAAATTTAAAAGGAAAAAAATCTATCACAGGCCACACAAGTACTATTAATTATATTTTTTGGGTTTTAGTTCTTTAGTTTAATTGATTTATTTTGTAATATAAGTAGAATTTAGTCTTGAATACCTGATGAGATTAAAATAAATAAATTATGAATTCAAACTATTTTATAAGAGTAAAAATAAAAGAATGTACTTCTTGAAATTATTATTTTTAATATCAAGGTAATTTGATTTTTAAGTGAACATAAAATATAAATAAAACAATTAAATCTATCAAATGTACTTATTATTGATTTTTTCACATCCGTTAAATATATTTAATTACTTTTTTAAAAAAAAATTTGAATATCTTTTTTTTTTAGAATAAATTTTTTGATTTTATCATAATTTTTTTGTGGGTGGGGTCGTTGAAATTTTATTTATTTTATAGAATATTTATTCACCAAAGAAACTAATCCTAACAAAATATATAAAAAAACCCTCAAAAAACCAAGAAAAGCAAAAAATATAGCCCTAATAATAGAATAAATCCATTTTGATAAGAAAAATTTTATATTAACATGTGTTACAAATAAGAGGTAGATTTTTGGGATGGAAATCGAATTTTATAAAGATGAAAAATTACTGAGGTAAAAAAAATACGTAATACACATCATTAAATATTAATAATAAGGCAATAAAAACTGGGTTTGAGTCCTGTATGTAAATGGGAAGATAAATTATATTTTTTTCTAGTTGTTCTTATTTGTTAGTCTGACAACTTTATATTATATTTTAATTATTGAGGGGAAAATATTATATATTCCCCTCTAAATGTTAAAGTGGTAGGAAGAGAATTTTTGTTCTAGGTAAAGCTAAGCCCCCTTTATAGTCTGAAAGTCTTAAAACGCCTGAGGGCTGTTTTAGTCACTTTATATTTTAGTAGTATATTATAGTTTTGTTAGTTTTTCGTTTAGCTTTGAATATAGTCATTTTTATATTATTCAGGTTTGGTTTTACTAATTTTTGGTGAAGTTAATTTAAGTTACCATTTTAGTGCTTTCGTGGACTGAGATTAATACCCGTTAGTCCGATTAATAGTTTAGTTATTTTATATTTTATTGCTTAATGGAGGATTAGATTAATTAGTTCTAAGGGAATGGTTATGTGCAACCATGAATTGGTTGAGTACGGTGATTATCCTTACGTATTTGCCCCGGAACTAAACTCTTGTTGAGAGGCGGTGGACTATATAGATATTAATTATTCGAAATCCTTCTCTAATGAAGTAACTGCACTAGGAGATGACTTAGAATCAAAGTCAACTTGGCAGGAAAACCAGTTATGAATAATATTGTATCTTCTTTTCTGGGACTTTCTCTGAGTTCCGGCCCCAGCCTCCCGGTAAGGTTCTCACCTATTATTCATACAGTGCGGGCTGTACAAAAAATTAAGTTTTTCAGTACAGGGAGCAACGGGAAAAGTGTAGATAGGCGGAGTGAGGGATCGAAGCCTGCCCTTAGGTCGCTTCTGGGTGAAGGCAGAGAGTGCGCTAGTATTAATGCGCTTAATTTTGACTCATTTTTTGCTACACAGAAACAGTTTAGAAGGGAGGATTTGTACCAGTCTAACTGGTGTAGAGAATCCACCTCCGAAAATATTAATATTTAAATTCATTTTCTATTTTTAAATAAGTTAAAAATTCAAAAAAATTATGATCAACAAAAAATGAATAAATTTCTTACATAGTGATTTACTTTTATGAAATATGGTGATTAATAATGTAAATTTTAATTTCACCCAAAATAAAATTTATGCAATGAAGGATATATAAACCTCAAGCTTCAATTGAAATATCGTAAACTAAATTCTAATAAACTGAATAAAAATTCCTGAAAACTTAATTATAAAAAAAAAATTTCACAACAATACCGGGAAATAAAGATTTACTTATTTTTTATCACATAAAAGAAAATATAAAAAAGACTAATTGGTACGGGTTTTTATATTATTACCTATAAATAAAAATTTTAATTTTTTAATAAAAATCCTTTTTTTTTACTTGTTATAGCTAAAATTTCGAAAATCTATATTTTATAAGGTATAAAAAATTCAATTTCTCAAATTTTAAGGATGAATATAATTTTTAGCCCTTTTAATAACAAATAATTAAAAACTCTGAGTGATAGTTTTTTCATAATTCTGGAGAAAAAAATCTTACATTTTTTCATCTGCAAAACATTAAAAAATGAGCAATTATTTTTTTGTTTTATAAAAAATTAAACTGATTTTATTTATTTTATTTATTTTGAAAACCGTATAAAAAATTATATTTTGGTAAAGAGGATTGGAATAGACTCCAGAATTGAATCTTATAAAAGTATTTTAATTTTAATTTTAATTTTTTAATTTTATATTTGCTTTAATATTATTCATATACCATTAGATTATTGAAGAGAACCCACATATTTCATTTTTTTTATAAAATATAAGGCTAAAAAATCAATCGAATATATAAAATTTCAATTATTTTAATTATAGCAAATTTCATTTTATTTCTATGTTAAATAAAATGAAGAATCAGAAGAAATTATCTGCATTTCGAAAAATCGAAAAAATATTTTCAAGTGAAGCTGATGTAAAGGTTTCTAAATTAGTATCTATTGATTCAAAAGTTTTTATTTATTTTCTCATATATTGAGACTCTTCGATAAAATAGATAGTTTAAACGGAGCTCAATATATAAGAGAGCAAGTTGGGTAAATATTCTTTTCATATTTAATAAAATATTATTAATGAATTCTAAACTAGATAATGATATAATTTTTAAAAAATAAGAAATGAATACTATTAAATAATCTAAATAAAACCGAAATCATAAAATTATTTTTAAATAAATTTATATAACCTTAAGACTAAAATAAAAAATACAAAAATAAACTTTTGAGATAAAATTCATGAAACGATTTAGGCTTACTTTGTTAAAAAAATTAAAATTTTAATAATTAGAAGAAATGGTATATTAGTATCGTGATTTAAATTTCTTCTTTATTCAGATAAATATTAAAATTTAAGTGTGTATTTCGCCTAAATATTTTTTGAATAAAAAATGGAATTTTTTTTTTTAATTTGAAAAATGATCTTTTAGAAATAAATTAATTTTTGAAAGTACTCTTAATAGTAATTTTATATTTATGGATAAATAAAGAAGATATGAAATTTTGAAGTTAATTTAAACTTGGTTAAATTTAGACATAAAAATAAAATTTTACTAGCTCTATATATTAAACGTATTTTTATATGGTTATGATTTTATTTAATATATTATACAGTAAAAAAAAGATTGGTTTACAATAATTTATTATTAAACTTAAAGTTATATCTTTTCAAATAAAAATTTTTTCTCCATAGAATCCTATTTAATTTAATCTAGATATTTAGTGTAAAATTATGACATATTATCATTAGATATTTAGAGTTTATTAAAAATCAAAAAAAAATAAAATAATACAAAATAATTTAAAATTTGCAGAAATTTTTAGATGTTTATTTGCTGTTATTAAGTAAAAATTATCTCCCATTACTCCTGACAAAATGAAAAAAAAGTGCTTTATAACTTAATTCACATATACATACTTTTATTTAAGTAAATCATTACTTTTTATTATAAAATTTATAACACTATGGATGGGATAGCTTTTTTTATAAATGAAAAATTTTTTGGACAAAAAGTCTGAAAAAATAGTTTTCATACATAGCTTAGTATTTTATACATTTTTTATAAAAAAAGTAACTGAATTAACAATATTTTAAAAGAACTAAAATTAAAAGAACAAAAAACATATTTTTATAAATTTACAATATTAAACTGTATTAAAACAATATTATTTTTGAAAAATCTACAAAAAAAACAGAATAATTTCAATAGGATTTTATTCTCTTCTATTGTATAATATATTGTATAGAATAAAAATACCCCTAAAATTGAAATACCTTGCCGTGGTTTAGGGGCTTAATAGTATACTTTTCGAAGTACAATAGACCAAAAATTCACATATCTTTGTACTATTATTGGTTGGTAATAGTGGATAAAGCGCACAAAGATTAGGAAAGCAGTGATTCCAGGAGGAGGAACATCTAGAAACAGAAGGAACAGATCGTTTAGCACAGCTGAGACATAGTCTAGTGCACAAGTCCAGCGTTCGACAATCAGATGGATCTCAGCTTCCAACAATTATTTGTAGATAAGCCATGTCGATCAAACAAACTTTTGGGTAGGAGCCTAATTTTGTTAATACTGCTAGAATTAGGCTCTGAATAGGAGCTCAGTAACTTCAATAAACTGTTGTTCATAGAAAAAGAACCTAATTCTTGACTACATGTAACTTCAAACATCCAGCCTACTTGAAACGATGCGGATGGGGGTGGGGTGATTACGGTTGTAGATTGCAATTTTTTCCCATAGTTACGCATTCAGTAGTCCGGAAATGGAGATTATTGTAGAAAGGATAACAGCCTTTATTATAAGACTTTTTCTTTTTTTAATATTTTTTTAGTATAGTTTATAGTGACTTTATCTTAAAATTAAATTCTGGGATACAGAAAATATATTAATAAAAATAAAAATAAATTATATAACCGAAAAATCTATCTTTAAAAATAATTTTTAACTGTGATCACAGACTTGAATGGTTATGTTGGATATATATTTTATTGGTATATAAAAGAAATAAATAAAATAAAGTGATATAATTCATAATAATAAAGTTGTTATAAGGATAATGGACAAAATTCATCAATGTAATTTATAACAAAACAAATTGATTTCTGATTGTATAAAAATACTCTTATGCTATTTTTTCTAGAATGAAAAAAAGAAATTTCGATGTGCATTTTATGATTTCATTTATAAAAAAAACTTATTTTGAACGAAAAATTGTTTTAATTAGTAAAAATATACATAAAATAGTGCAAAAAATTATCAAATTGACGAAATAAAGATAATTTTTGGTGGTTTTTGTATTTAAGAGAGCTTGAGGCGTTTTTATATTAAAAAATTCGAGCTTAATTGATATTTTAAATATATTGTTAAATTAAAGCCAAATATTATATATAAATTTTGTTTATATTTTTTTTCATCAGGATTTATTTATTTAGTCACAATTTTATTTTAAAAAAATATAAAATAACCAATAAATTTAAAAAAAGTGTTAAATATATATATATATATATTTGTATTCATATTAGAAGCGGTTAATTTTTTTTCTCGAATAAAACTTATCCATTTTACAATGAAGTGGCTTTTTTTGGTTATAATAAAAGATAGGGTTTAAATCAATAGCTATTTATTTTACTATCATTGATGAATTATAATTGTGAATATGCGCAATAACACTATATCAATAGTGGAAAAAATACGAGTTTACATATAAAAATAAAAGAAGTTAATAAATTAAAAAGCTTCCTATATTCTAAATAACCCCATTTATTTAATTATGGAAATTTTCTGAAAAAATAAATTATAAAAAATAAATTATATTTGTGTATTTAATCAAAAATAATAGATAAATTAAGTGGATATAAATTTATTTATTTTTAAAAAAAGTATTCAAGTGAAATTTTTGGGGAAGAGAGAGATATAATATAATATTTATGTATATATTCTCCATTATTTTATGATATATTTATTAAGAAAAATAATATTTCACCGTATATAATACTTATGAGCCAAATTATGTTCTACAAATACATTTTTTTAGTTTTTTAAAAAATACACATGATGTCAAAAAAAAAAAAAATCTAGTAGATAACAAATAAACCTTTAATAAAAATAAAAAAAAAATTATTGGATTTTTTAAAAACTGAATTAGATTACAAAAAAAGTAAATTTGAATCCGAAAATTTCGAGTAGTATTTATAAAAATTCTTTAAAATATCATCCTATTTCTGAAAAATTGTTTGAAAAAAATTATATATCGATAAAAAAATCATAAATGTAACATTTAAGCCTTAATTGATATCATTATGTGATTAGCTTATATCATTTTTTGATAAAAAAACAATAATTAGACTAATATTTTATTTAAAATTTATCAGAAATACAAAAAAGTGGTCTATTTTTTATTTCTTCAATTTTTGAAAAATATTTATCTTAGAATAAATGAAGCTTAGAGTACAAATATTAGCTTTAAAATAAACATTGAAATATAAATCATGCCACTGTTGAAAAAATTATTAAATTAACATCCTATCAATAATAATGCGTATATAATTTATTAATTATTAATTATAAAGCTAAAATAAACATAAAATAATCTAAAATTTAGTTTTCAAGTTACATAATATTTCTTATCATGTCTGAAACTTTCTGTAATAAATTTTTTGAAAAAAAACCAACTTAAATTCATAATCATTGAGATGGGATAAATAATATCAAAACTATATTGATAAATATTTGATTATTACACCCAGAATCGCAATAAAAATGATAATTTGAAAAATTGAACGTTTTTTTTTCTTTTAAAAATCAATAGGTCTATATAATATAATCATAAAAAGTTTGAAAACAATTCTTTCAAAATTTTTTCCAAATAATAGTAACTAATTAAAATTGATGACTGTATTTATGCAAAATTAGTCTTAATTAGATTACCAAGCTTATTATTAATGATATTTAATGATTTTAAATAGAAATAGAGGTTAACATATTCTATGTTAACTTAAACCAATATTTTTAAAACTTCCCAAATCGAATTGAATTTTTTATAATTATTTTTATTAAAGGTTTATTTGTTATCTACTAGATTTTATTTTTTTTTGACATCGTGTGTATTTTTTAAAAAACTAAAAAAATGTATTTGTAGAACATAATTTGGCTCATAAGTATTATATACGGTGAAATATTATTTTTCTTAATAAATATATCATAAAATAATGGAGAATATATACATAAATATTATATTATATCTCTCTCTTCCCCAAACATTTCACTTTAATGCTTTTTTTAAAAATAAATAAATTTATAGCCACTTAATTTATCTATTATTTTTGATTAAATACACAAATATAATTTATTTTTTATAATTTATTTTTTCAGAAAATTTCCATAATTAAATAAATGGGGTTATTTAGAATATAGGAAGCTTTTTAATTTATTAACTTCTTTTATTTTTATATGTAAACTCGTATTTTTTCCACTATTGATATAGTGTTATTGCGCATATTCACAATTATAATTCATCAATGATAGTAAAATAAATAGCTATTGATTTAAACCCTATCTTTTATTATAACCAAAAAAAGCCACTTCATTGTAAAATGGATAAGTTTTATTCGAGAAAAAAAATTAACCGCTTCTAATATGAATACATATATATATATATATATATTTAACACTTTTTTTAAATTTATTGGTTATTTTATATTTTTTTAAAATAAAATTGTGACTAAATAAATAAATC
>LSSL01007695.1:0-18880 GCA_001953115.1 Smittium mucronatum | reverse complement strand
TCAGTCCGATCCAAGCCGAAATCGACAAAGCGGTCAGACTGGTAGTCAATGTGGGTAAATCTGCAGCCATGGAACGGATCCAAGCTGAGCTGGGGATAAAACCTGTATTCTTAAAAACTAGCACTGCTCGAGAGCGAGCATATAAAAAATGGCCTATATTAAAAGCTTGGATAGCCGACCTCATTGTGTCGCCCATCAGGGACAGAATGGCCACCTGGGTGACCGGCAGTGCAAGATGGATAAAAAAATTTAGTGTTTGAAATTCAAAAGGTGATACAACCATCACCATAGTCGACAGCAAAAATAAAAAATTCCGTTTTAAAATCCACCAGTGGACGGTGGACCGAAAAATAGGCGGAAAAGGAAACTGGATGAATCTTCTTCTGCTGTACCCTGACCTAAAAATTGGCCTCTAGGACATCTGGAAAATGCGAATGGACCTTCCGGACCGTCCAGAGACTATCAAATATGAAATTTTTAGATGAGTAAATAATAAAATTGTTTCTTCAGCAAAATCGATGTGCCTGAAGTCGTCGAATAACACTTATTAAATTTCTCTAGATGAGGCAAACAGCGAAATGAGACGATTACCGGTTCATACCTGCACCGAACTGCACTGACATAAATAACTAACTTTCGAATTTCAATGAAACCCAGTTGGTGATAGTTAGAAAACTCCTTGGGTGAGGGGGTCTAAACAATCTTTAAGTCAGCTACAAGCTGACACTGCCGATTTTCAATTTATGATTGAAACAGCCTTATTTCTAATTGGCAGGTGCGTGCCCAGAACACTTAAGCTCCAGAGTTTAAATGATTAATTACCCTTTTCGAAATAAAGTTATCGAGGTATGGGGCTGGGGTGCGGCATAGGGGAGCTTTATGAAAATTTTTTTTTGATAATTTTCACTTATTTATTTTAACTTTTTGTTGAATTTAAAATTAACTTATCATAAAAATAAAAAATAAAAGCACAATTTTTTTTTTTGTAATTAAAAAAGACTATATATATAAAAAATGCTCTATATAATACTGTGTACATTATGCAATTATTATTAGCTTGATTAAATAACTTTTTGATATGAAAAGGTAAATTTAGCTATCAGTGTATAGTTCTAATGAAAATTTAGAGTGTTTTTTATCAATTACTATAAAAAAATCTTACTAAATATCTAAAAAATCATAAAAATTAATAAAACTAGTGTTTTTTTCGAATTTAGAGCTTTTTCTAAAAATTATTTGTTTGTATCACAAATATTTACTTAAGAAACAAGAAACTAAATAAATTCTTTATGGGCTATAATTATTTAATTGGGGGTAAAATTGATACATTTTCAATTTTTTTATTTTAATAGGCATCAAAAATTATATATTTTTGAATTCTATTGACTCATTGGATGAAATAAATTTATGAAAGATATACATCCAAAATATATAACGGATGTAGGGTAATAAAACTCAGTACACAATTTTATTAAGTGAAATGATGTCTAAGGGAATACTTATCACAATTTTTACTTAAATAAAGCAAGTAAGCATATTAATGGTTTTTAATTTTGTTTATTGAAAATTCAACTCTAAAAATTTTCCAATATTATCAAAAAAAATATCAAAAAAGTAAATAATCAATTTTATGATTTGAAATTTTTTTTTAAATTTTTTTTTTTTGATTTAAAATGCCGAATAATACAAACTTATCTTATTTTGAAAAAATTTATCTCTTTTAATATGAATTGGGTATAATGATCAGGATTTTGAATGTTTATTTCTACTTTAAAATTTTTTATTACCATTTATATGAGATATTATTATTGAGTTCATACGTTTTAATACTAAAAGAATACTTTTCTAGATTTAAATTTAAATTTTAAGGGAGGAAAATTCTCCATTATAGAAAATAAACTGGTCAAAAAAATTATATAAAAAAATCTTTTTTTTTTACTATAAAATATAAGATATCAACAATATTCAAATTTGATTGTGTAAGGATCAAGTTTAATTGGAAAATATTAGCAATAAAAGGTAAACGGATATACTAGCCAAAAATACAAAATATAGAGAATGAGTCAAGTTGAAAATCCTATCCATTCCAAAATAGCTAATCTTCCTTATTTATACCATTTTCTATTTTCTAAAAGTCGGTTATGCTTATTTGAGGCTTTCTTCATTGGATGAAATATTCAATCTGTTTACAGAATCTATTGGTTCATTACGGATTTTTTGAATTGATCGGCTTTTAAGCACTGAATAATGGTTTATAAAATACCAAAAAGAGTCCTTGCAGTTGTTAATTATCTATTCACACAAACATCACTAGCTAAATACTAAATAAATTAATAACATATAAATGATCATTATATCTCATGATAAATGTATAATGAGAAGAGATGCCAGAATTAATAGAATCCTGTCTTGCAAGAATTTATAAACTGTTAAAATTATTCTGATAAAAAATATAATATAAATAATACAAACATAATCATCTGTATACAAATATCATAATCAACTAAAAAATTAAAAAATACTTGAAATTTTCGAAACAAAACTGGATATTTATGTAGAAAAAAAAGCAGTGTTTCGATCTATTGGACAAATTTTGATTATTTTCTGATTCGTTTCCAAGAAAGATTCAAGTTTTACTTTAATTTAATCTTAATTTTGATTCGAATCATTTCATTTTCTTTAAGAACCAATATATTTTTTTCATTTTCAATCGTGAGAAAAAAATTTTAAATTCCCGATCATATAAAAAAATGATTAATTTTATCAAAAATTTTAATTTTGTGTCGATTTATTAACTTTGAGTCAAAATACTTAATTTTGTATTAATAAGCTAAAAATTTTCGGTTTTTATCATCTAACTTTTTATAAATTAATGCTCTAGCATGATATAAAAAGATAAATATAATATAACCAATAAAAATTAATATTCCTATCATATACACATTATTAGCTTAATTCCAAACAAAGTTTAACATGTCCATATTTTTTTTCACACAGATATTTTATTTAAAAATTACACCTATACTTCAAAAAACGAATAAAAAGGGTTGTAGGAAGGGTCTAAAATACCACATTTTCTCAGGAGCTAATAGAGTTCAGTTGGTTAAGATGCAATATTTAAATTAAAATTCTTATCCAAATTTATGAATGGCAATCTTAATAATAATACTATTAAGTTCAATTCCATTTAATTAAATTTTAATATAAATGTTATTTATTTCTATCAGAAAATTATCGTTATAATAAATTTATTGTGACCTGATAAATATCAATTAAATTAATAAAAAATCCTGTAATAATTCTTGGAAAACTACTTTATATTATATTTTGACATTTAACAAATAATTGCGAAAAAATTCATAAAAACGTAATATGAATATAACTTAAAAAATTCTTCTATCAATACGGGGATAAAAGAGATATTATGAATTTATAAAAAATTACCTATAAACAGTATTTTCATTTATACAAACGAAGAGTTATTTTTAAACTATGTTTAATTCCATTTCTATGAACTAGAAACAATTTAAAAACTCAGAGTTTTACAATTTTACAAAAATTAATCTATAAAAATGTTTTGAAGAGGTGATTGGCAAAATAATTTATTTCAATATGACACCTAACATTGTTTACAAGCCTTTTTGGTACAGCAAAATAAATTTTCGACTTATAAGTGTTAAGATATATAAAAATTCTTGAAATTAAAAAAAATTCCAATTATAAGCGATATTTATGTTAGAAACTTATTAAAATAGGAGAATATTGATAAAGAGGAGATTTTATAGTGTACCCTATTCAACGGAAATATTAAAACATTATTTTTATACAATAAAACTCAATAAATAATATTGAAAATGGTAATTTGAAAAATAGCTAAAGCAAATTAACTTAATATCATAATTGGAAAATATAAGAAATATTATCAATATTTAAAAAAAGAAAGAGTAATTTAGCTAAAAAACAAATTTCATTGATTTAATGCATCATTTATTTTTTTTTAACCTATTTAAGCTTCTAAAACCATTACTAACCTTGGCTAGCCCCAAAATTTCAAGTTTTTGTTACAATTTAACTTACTTTTATTTTTGTGAAATATGAACAAATTATGTTTTAAAAACCCCTATATTCGTCTTGACTCAATTGCAACCACACCCTTTTTAGACGAAATTATATGTAAATTCCCACAAATTTTTGTTATTAAAATTAATGATTGTGATTTAAAGATTTTTATCGATTCCAAAAAAAAAAATCAACTAAGTTCAAATATTTTTAAAGATTGTAATCATTTTATTGATTCATCCTTCCAGTCACATCCCTAAGAATGTAATACCTTGCCGTAGTTTAAGGGCTTAATAATTTACTTTTCGAAGTACACTAAACTAAAATTTCACAAAGCGCTTTAATATTCTTGGTTGTTAATAGTGGAGACAGGGCACAGCGATTCGGAGGACTGTGATTCCAGAGAAAGACATCTTGAAACAGGAGTAACCGATATTCTAGTACAGCCTATTGGTATTCCAGTGCACAAGTCTAGCGACGAAAATCATACGGATCTCAGAGTCTAACGGCTATTTGTAGGAAAGCCATTTATATCAAACCCACGTTTGGGTAGGAGTCTAATTATATTCATCCTGTTAGAAGTATGCTCTGAATAGGAGGTCATTAGTTTAAATGAACTGTTGTTAGTTGAAAAAGAGAATTGTTCTTAACTTATTGTAAGTTCAGTCATACATCTACTTGAAGCAATGCCAGGGGGGGTCTTTCGGTTGGAAGATTGAACCCTTTTCCCGTAGGTACGCAGCCGGTAGTCCGGCAGAGGATCTTATTTTATTTGGGATAATAGTCTTTTCTATAAGCTTTTTTCTTTTTTTAATATTTTTTTAATATAGTATTTAATGACATTATCTTACAATAAAATTCCGTGATACAAAAAAAATATTCTCACCGTCACAAAAATATAATAATAAAATCGTAATAAATACTTTTATATAAAAAAAATATATTATCCTATATCAACCATTATACCAACATACCCTATCTACAAATGCATATTTTATTGCTAATTCAATAATGGAAAAAATAGATCCATTATACCAAATAAAATGAAGTTTAGATAATCTACCTATTCGATTTAGTATTTTTTCACCTTAATTTTAGCTACTGTGTTGAGAATAACATCCTTATAATCATTAAAAACCTTAAAAGAGTGGGGAAATGATTATAAAAGCTTTGAAATCACCCATAATCTTTCAAAAAATATCTTATTCAAATATCAAATGCTATTTTTTGACTTTTTAAAATATAATATGTATAATAAACCTAAAAGAAATAAAATTATTGTAGCTTTTAACATAGATAACTAATCATGATTTTTTCTAAAAGCACCAAGATTAAATAATAAAAATCTAGGAATTAAATCGCACCAGATTTAATTAATTTTTCAGCATACTAGCTTCTAATTTTAGTCAGGATTTTGTCAAAAAAATTTGAGATGCTTCTTGTAAAGCCTTCATAACATATTTTTTAACTTTAAATAGGTTTTTTGAAGCTAGAAATAGAGATTATTTAATATTATAAAAAATATTCTATATATGGCAGATTCTTTAGCAGACCATTTGTTTTACTAATAAAAGTTTCTTATTTCCTTTTTAATAAAAACACCCATTAATAATATCATGTTTATTATTCGCTTAACACATTAATAGTAGCAAAATAAAATAGTGTAAAATATAAAATATGAAAATTAACCACAAAATTTAAAACTATACATATTTAATAAACCAATAATGTGTCTTAATTAAAATAAATGTGTAATAATTCGACGAAAAAAGCGTCTTTTCAGGTACAAAATCTCCTATATAATCAATTTTTTTGCTTTTTTATCTAGAACTCAGCTTTTTCGACATTTTTAATCCTTAAAAGAAATATTTTAAACACCTCAGCTGAAAATTTAACTAATAGCCTAATAATATAATAACAGTTATTTATTTTTAAACTTATGAAATAGTAACAAATTAAAGATTTTTGAGCTATGATAAGGACCATAATTTTTTTAGATATTTAAATATATAAGAGCCAATTGATAGGTGAATAAATCAACCGAATTTTTTTTGGCTAATTATTATGCTTCTTTTTTTTAAAATACTAAAAATATGTCATATATTTGCCAATTATGGAATTAAGTAGATTTATTTATACTATTTTTGCAATTATTTTAAAATCTTAATATTTTTGTAATTTACATTAAAAAAAATTAAGTCGCACAAAAAGACATTCAAACTCCTAATTAGGGTAATAGAAAATTTGAAATCCCTTTTTTATTTATATTAAATGCCAAGATATATTTAACAATATTGAAAGCTCTTATATTTTTTGAAAAAACACTTGATTAAATAAAAGAATAATAATTTTCTCAAACCTATAAAATACTGATGTTACACAGGGAGTAATTTTTTTAGAAATTAACTAAAAAAACTCTAATTATTCATTTACGTTTAAAGATATTTTAACGATTATTATTTTGTTAAAACAATTAAAATCTATAAATGTTAAATTTTAATAGTGAAAAAGATTTTTTAAATTAAAAAATTAATAAAATTAGCTTTATATAAGATATAGAGTAATAATCATAAAAGTTATTATTTTTGAAAATGTAAAGTTAAATGACACTTTATTTATTCAAAATAATCAAAATTTCAAAAAATAGTCATATTCTAAACTTTCAACATAATTTTTTTAAAAGATAGAGAAAAATATTCAGAGCATGGTGTAATTTTCAAAAATAATCTTGAAAATCAAGTTTTAGACTGAGTAAGATAAATATCTTTAGTATTTATTCTCAAATATTCGAAATACATATTACTTTAATAACTGAAAATACTAAAAATAAGTATTAGCGAATAATAAGATATTTCAGGACTAAATTAATACAAAGAAAGAACCAAAAAATAGAAATTTCGAAAACATAATTAAAAAAATTTCTCTTTTTCATAAATATCGAACAAAAAAAGATAAATTTGGGTAAAAAAAACTGTTATTTGTAGACTAAAAATATCGTTAATAGAAAAAAAAACTCAATGTAAGATTAGAAAGTAATATCTAAAAGAGTTTAATATTAGGGGTGAGAGTCTCGAGAAGGGATAAGGGATAAGTATGGAAATTAAGGAATATTATAAGAAAAATACAAGAAAAATATATATATGTACGAGAGATAGCAAGTGTGAGCGGAGGGAAGTCAGGTTAAGATTTTTTGGAGTTAAAAAAAAGATGTATTTTTCGAACACAATTTGAAATAAATTTTAACTATTACTTATAATTGAATTTATAAATTCGCAAAATCAAATTTTTGATACATTTTATCGACTTAATTTGATTCTAAAATTTAATCCGATCTTTGAATAAAAGCTTACTATCATTAGGGTTATTAGCAAAGAAAGACATATTTTGGAAAATAATTGTAAAATTACACGAATTTTAAAATAATTGCTAAACTAGACGGGTTTTTAACTTAACTTTCATTTCTAGCGAATAGAAAAAGACATTAATTCCCAGGATAATTTATGAAAAATATTGAGAAATAAATTTTACCTTCAAGTTTTTTTATGCTTTTAACTGAGTGTTTTTATTGAAACTGGAAAAACATATCATTAACCCCCATTATTTAGGTCAAATTAATACCATTTTATCCACGCCAACAAATATTGATCTAAAAGTGGAGCTAAAAATGAATGCAAAAATTAGGTATTCTCTGAACTTTGCTCATTTTTCGCGACTTTTATCTACATTTTCTATCAAAAATTACTTTAAAAGTCGAGAAAAGGTCTTTAAAAACAGAAAACAAAACTTTTTGAAAGCATCAAATATTAATAAAAAAATAAAAGGGAAAGGTATTCCGATTCCAATTCCGATTCCGATTCCCGCAATAAAAAACTTCGATTTCAATCTCGATATTTAAGACTATAAAACACGGTTTGAGAAGAGTCTAAAAAAAATATGAATTAATACTGAGTCCGACTCTTTTCATACTTTGAATAGACTACAAAATGTAAAGGTAAGTTTTTTTTTTTATATTCCAAACTCTTTTCAATAAATTTGTATAATAATCATGTAAACGATGTTCAAATAGGATAGAGTTGAATTCAAAAAGAAATTTTTTTTGGTGAACCTGAAAATTTTGGTCATTAACTAGCCGTAAAACATTAGTAGGAACTAAAAGTCTAAGTTTTATAATAATTTTTTATTTTAAGGATATTAAAATCCGATATGGAAAGCACATGTAAGATATAACCAGTTGTTCTTTATTTCAATAAATTGTTATAATAAAATGTCCAAAATTTATACTTTTTTTTTACCATTAATTTATTTTTTTGTATTAATATTGATTTAGATATAATCATCCGCATTCTGTAGAGCTACAGAGATGATTAATGTTTTATTAGAAAATACCCGCATTCAATTAATATAATATGATGCGATCTTTTAATACTTGAATTTTTTTAATACATATATAATTTCATTGCTTTTTAGTTAAAAGGTATTTTTTCAATATTTAACTAACCAATGAATAATATTTTTAATTTTTTATATTCATTTTATTAATAAAAATAATCCAGATTTTATGAATTAACGAATAATAATATAATTTTAAGCTCAAATTTAATTTTTGCGTAAATTTAAAGTGAAAATTAAACATAACCATACTCAAAAATGTAAAATATTTGTTATGAATGTGTGAGATTTTTTTTAAAAAATTGTTTTTTTTAAAAAGTGCAATTTTCTGCAATCAATTGTGTAAAAATCGAGAAATATTTAAAAATATATGCTTTTTAATGATCTCACGTTATGGATCAATTTTATGCTATTTTTGCTGATAACTTTGATTTTCCGATTTTTGCTCCGAAAATTGTCACTCTATTTACCTTTGGTCTTCCTGTGAATATTTTTACTAGGGTGGGTGTTATGTTAAATTATCTGATAAAACTGTGCATATATCCAATGGAATTAGATGTGATTCATATGCTGAAACTATGCTTTCCCTCTTGTGTACTTTTACATCATATAAACTGTGTTCTATTCTCAAATATTATAAAGATTAAAAAAATATAAACATGGCATAAAATATTCTTTCAATAACCCAAAGTGCATCTCTTTTACATAATATTTACTATTATTGAATCCCCATTTTCTCTTTCTACGCTAAAAAATTCTTTTTCAAACATCTCATTCTTCTGTTTGAACCAATAATAATAATTTTTTGTAGCATAATCTTTGATTTAAGAGTATCATATAAGTAGTCATCAATATTTTCCTTGTATTTTTTAAATATTTTTTCACCTATCTTTGATATTAAATTATTTATCATATCAAAGTAAGACATTTATATTTCTTTTAATATACAATTATTGATGGATTCAAATGTTTTTAGGAAAAAATCATTTATCAAGGAACCAGAAAATGAGACGATGCACATTTTTCAATTATATTTCTTAAAGATATTTAAAAATTCACAAGTTTATAGAATTTATGTCAACCATTTTAAAATGAACAAGATAATATTGAATTCTTTTGTGGAAGAACAAAACTCATTGGTTACTTTTTTTGAATTTTCCAATCATTTTTCTACTTAAATAAACTAGAAAAATTGAACTTTTAACGAGTGGGGAAATATTTGTGATGGCTGTCTTAATTCTAAACAAAACATCCCTGATAACCATAAGATTTTCAATTCCTGATATAAAATTGTTTCCATTTTTTTAGATTATTAATGAAGTCTGACCATGTTTCGTTGCATCCAATATGGTATATTCCAAAATAATTTAGAAGGATATTACCGGTACCAGAAATAGAGGACGTAATAAATAAGTCCCCAGAATGTCTGGATTTATGATGGCAAGCATAAATTGATATTACAGGTAATGAGTTTTAGAAATATTTCTTACACTGATGAGGAATATTGAAAATCTTTAGAATACTTTGTTTCTATTTTGAAATCAAAATTAGTTCCAGGATTGGACCAGCATTTTTTTCCGAATTTTTATTATTTTTTTTACTTTTTCCTCTTGATCAGCTAGGTGAGGTTTTTTAGAGTATGATAAGCCTCTGTTTGCCATTGAATAACTAATATCTGATATTTAATTTTTTAAGTATATTTATTTTTTATCAATCTGCCTTGTCTTTGAAATTTTTTTCCTAATATGAGAGCTTATTTTATAAATCTTCTTAAATTTCAATTTTGGTGCAGAAAAATTGCATGTGTGACTTTCATTTTTCAATAGATGAAAAAAGTAATATTTTCTCTGGTGACTGTTAAAAATATAATGGCAATCTGAGAAAGAGATATTTTGCCTAAATAATTTTTTTGAAACTATTTATTATCCGGTATTGAAAATTTTTTTCGCGAATTTTGTTTTATTAAGAAATCTTCAAAGTATAATTTATTTTTAAAAACTATTTTTGAAGATTAATTGTTATCAGATAAAAACAAATCTATTGAACCAAAGTTTTCGTAAATTTTTTAATCTAAATTAATGGTAAAAAAAAAGTATAAATTTTGGACATTTTATTATAACAATTTATTGAAATAAAGAACAACTGGTTATATCTTACATGTGCTTTCCATATCGGATTTTAATATCCTTAAAATAAAAAATTATTATAAAACTTAGACTTTTAGTTCCTACTAATGTTTTACGGCTAGTTAATGACCAAAATTTTCAGGTTCACCAAAAAAAATTTCTTTTTGAATTCAACTCTATCCTATTTGAACATCGTTTACATGATTATTATACAAATTTATTGAAAAGAGTTTGGAATATAAAAAAAAAAACTTACCTTTACATTTTGTAGTCTATTCAAAGTATGAAAAGAGTCGGACTCAGTATTAATTCATATTTTTTTTAGACTCTTCTCAAACCGTGTTTTATAGTCTTAAATATCGAGATTGAAATCGAAGTTTTTTATTGCGGGAATCGGAATCGGAATTGGAATCGGAATACCTTTCCCTTTTATTTTTTTATTAATATTTGATGCTTTCAAAAAGTTTTGTTTTCTGTTTTTAAAGACCTTTTCTCGACTTTTAAAGTAATTTTTGATAGAAAATGTAGATAAAAGTCGCGAAAAATGAGCAAAGTTCAGAGAATACCTAATTTTTGCATTCATTTTTAGCTCCACTTTTAGATCAATATTTGTTGGCGTGGATAAAATGGTATTAATTTGACCTAAATAATGGGGGTTAATGATATGTTTTTCCAGTTTCAATAAAAACACTCAGTTAAAAGCATAAAAAAACTTGAAGGTAAAATTTATTTCTCAATATTTTTCATAAATTATCCTGGGAATTAATGTCTTTTTCTATTCGCTAGAAATGAAAGTTAAGTTAAAAACCCGTCTAGTTTAGCAATTATTTTAAAATTCGTGTAATTTTACAATTATTTTCCAAAATATGTCTTTCTTTGCTAATAACCCTAATGATAGTAAGCTTTTATTCAAAGATCGGATTAAATTTTAGAATCAAATTAAGTCGATAAAATGTATCAAAAATTTGATTTTGCGAATTTATAAATTCAATTATAAGTAATAGTTAAAATTTATTTCAAATTGTGTTCGAAAAATACATCTTTTTTTTAACTCCAAAAAATCTTAACCTGACTTCCCTCCGCTCACACTTGCTATCTCTCGTACATATATATATTTTTCTTGTATTTTTCTTATAATATTCCTTAATTTCCATCCTTATCCCTTATCCCTTCTCGAGACTCTCACCCCTAATATTAAACTCTTTTAGATATTACTTTCTAATCTTACATTGAGTTTTTTTTTCTATTAACGATATTTTTAGTCTACAAATAACAGTTTTTTTTACCCAAATTTATCTTTTTTTGTTCGATATTTATGAAAAAGAGAAATTTTTTTAATTATGTTTTCGAAATTTCTATTTTTTGGTTCTTTCTTTGTATTAATTTAGTCCTGAAATATCTTATTATTCGCTAATACTTATTTTTAGTATTTTCAGTTATTAAAGTAATATGTATTTCGAATATTTGAGAATAAATACTAAAGATATTTATCTTACTCAGTCTAAAACTTGATTTTCAAGATTATTTTTGAAAATTACACCATGCTCTGAATATTTTTCTCTATCTTTTAAAAAAATTATGTTGAAAGTTTAGAATATGACTATTTTTTGAAATTTTGATTATTTTGAATAAATAAAGTGTCATTTAACTTTACATTTTCAAAAATAATAACTTTTATGATTATTACTCTATATCTTATATAAAGCTAATTTTATTAATTTTTTAATTTAAAAAATCTTTTTCACTATTAAAATTTAACATTTATAGATTTTAATTGTTTTAACAAAATAATAATCGTTAAAATATCTTTAAACGTAAATGAATAATTAGAGTTTTTTTAGTTAATTTCTAAAAAAATTACTCCCTGTGTAACATCAGTATTTTATAGGTTTGAGAAAATTATTATTCTTTTATTTAATCAAGTGTTTTTTCAAAAAATATAAGAGCTTTCAATATTGTTAAATATATCTTGGCATTTAATATAAATAAAAAAGGGATTTCAAATTTTCTATTACCCTAATTAGGAGTTTGAATGTCTTTTTGTGCGACTTAATTTTTTTTAATGTAAATTACAAAAATATTAAGATTTTAAAATAATTGCAAAAATAGTATAAATAAATCTACTTAATTCCATAATTGGCAAATATATGACATATTTTTAGTATTTTAAAAAAAAGAAGCATAATAATTAGCCAAAAAAAATTCGGTTGATTTATTCACCTATCAATTGGCTCTTATATATTTAAATATCTAAAAAAATTATGGTCCTTATCATAGCTCAAAAATCTTTAATTTGTTACTATTTCATAAGTTTAAAAATAAATAACTGTTATTATATTATTAGGCTATTAGTTAAATTTTCAGCTGAGGTGTTTAAAATATTTCTTTTAAGGATTAAAAATGTCGAAAAAGCTGAGTTCTAGATAAAAAAGCAAAAAAATTGATTATATAGGAGATTTTGTACCTGAAAAGACGCTTTTTTCGTCGAATTATTACACATTTATTTTAATTAAGACACATTATTGGTTTATTAAATATGTATAGTTTTAAATTTTGTGGTTAATTTTCATATTTTATATTTTACACTATTTTATTTTGCTACTATTAATGTGTTAAGCGAATAATAAACATGATATTATTAATGGGTGTTTTTATTAAAAAGGAAATAAGAAACTTTTATTAGTAAAACAAATGGTCTGCTAAAGAATCTGCCATATATAGAATATTTTTTATAATATTAAATAATCTCTATTTCTAGCTTCAAAAAACCTATTTAAAGTTAAAAAATATGTTATGAAGGCTTTACAAGAAGCATCTCAAATTTTTTTGACAAAATCCTGACTAAAATTAGAAGCTAGTATGCTGAAAAATTAATTAAATCTGGTGCGATTTAATTCCTAGATTTTTATTATTTAATCTTGGTGCTTTTAGAAAAAATCATGATTAGTTATCTATGTTAAAAGCTACAATAATTTTATTTCTTTTAGGTTTATTATACATATTATATTTTAAAAAGTCAAAAAATAGCATTTGATATTTGAATAAGATATTTTTTGAAAGATTATGGGTGATTTCAAAGCTTTTATAATCATTTCCCCACTCTTTTAAGGTTTTTAATGATTATAAGGATGTTATTCTCAACACAGTAGCTAAAATTAAGGTGAAAAAATACTAAATCGAATAGGTAGATTATCTAAACTTCATTTTATTTGGTATAATGGATCTATTTTTTCCATTATTGAATTAGCAATAAAATATGCATTTGTAGATAGGGTATGTTGGTATAATGGTTGATATAGGATAATATATTTTTTTTATATAAAAGTATTTATTACGATTTTATTATTATATTTTTGTGACGGTGAGAATATTTTTTTTGTATCACGGAATTTTATTGTAAGATAATGTCATTAAATACTATATTAAAAAAATATTAAAAAAAGAAAAAAGCTTATAGAAAAGACTATTATCCCAAATAAAATAAGATCCTCTGCCGGACTACCGGCTGCGTACCTACGGGAAAAGGGTTCAATCTTCCAACCGAAAGACCCCCCCTGGCATTGCTTCAAGTAGATGTATGACTGAACTTACAATAAGTTAAGAACAATTCTCTTTTTCAACTAACAACAGTTCATTTAAACTAATGACCTCCTATTCAGAGCATACTTCTAACAGGATGAATATAATTAGACTCCTACCCAAACGTGGGTTTGATATAAATGGCTTTCCTACAAATAGCCGTTAGACTCTGAGATCCGTATGATTTTCGTCGCTAGACTTGTGCACTGGAATACCAATAGGCTGTACTAGAATATCGGTTACTCCTGTTTCAAGATGTCTTTCTCTGGAATCACAGTCCTCCGAATCGCTGTGCCCTGTCTCCACTATTAACAACCAAGAATATTAAAGCGCTTTGTGAAATTTTAGTTTAGTGTACTTCGAAAAGTAAATTATTAAGCCCTTAAACTACGGCAAGGTATTACATTCTTAGGGATGTGACTGGAAGGATGAATCAATAAAATGATTACAATCTTTAAAAATATTTGAACTTAGTTGATTTTTTTTTTTGGAATCGATAAAAATCTTTAAATCACAATCATTAATTTTAATAACAAAAATTTGTGGGAATTTACATATAATTTCGTCTAAAAAGGGTGTGGTTGCAATTGAGTCAAGACGAATATAGGGGTTTTTAAAACATAATTTGTTCATATTTCACAAAAATAAAAGTAAGTTAAATTGTAACAAAAACTTGAAATTTTGGGGCTAGCCAAGGTTAGTAATGGTTTTAGAAGCTTAAATAGGTTAAAAAAAAATAAATGATGCATTAAATCAATGAAATTTGTTTTTTAGCTAAATTACTCTTTCTTTTTTTAAATATTGATAATATTTCTTATATTTTCCAATTATGATATTAAGTTAATTTGCTTTAGCTATTTTTCAAATTACCATTTTCAATATTATTTATTGAGTTTTATTGTATAAAAATAATGTTTTAATATTTCCGTTGAATAGGGTACACTATAAAATCTCCTCTTTATCAATATTCTCCTATTTTAATAAGTTTCTAACATAAATATCGCTTATAATTGGAATTTTTTTTAATTTCAAGAATTTTTATATATCTTAACACTTATAAGTCGAAAATTTATTTTGCTGTACCAAAAAGGCTTGTAAACAATGTTAGGTGTCATATTGAAATAAATTATTTTGCCAATCACCTCTTCAAAACATTTTTATAGATTAATTTTTGTAAAATTGTAAAACTCTGAGTTTTTAAATTGTTTCTAGTTCATAGAAATGGAATTAAACATAGTTTAAAAATAACTCTTCGTTTGTATAAATGAAAATACTGTTTATAGGTAATTTTTTATAAATTCATAATATCTCTTTTATCCCCGTATTGATAGAAGAATTTTTTAAGTTATATTCATATTACGTTTTTATGAATTTTTTCGCAATTATTTGTTAAATGTCAAAATATAATATAAAGTAGTTTTCCAAGAATTATTACAGGATTTTTTATTAATTTAATTGATATTTATCAGGTCACAATAAATTTATTATAACGATAATTTTCTGATAGAAATAAATAACATTTATATTAAAATTTAATTAAATGGAATTGAACTTAATAGTATTATTATTAAGATTGCCATTCATAAATTTGGATAAGAATTTTAATTTAAATATTGCATCTTAACCAACTGAACTCTATTAGCTCCTGAGAAAATGTGGTATTTTAGACCCTTCCTACAACCCTTTTTATTCGTTTTTTGAAGTATAGGTGTAATTTTTAAATAAAATATCTGTGTGAAAAAAAATATGGACATGTTAAACTTTGTTTGGAATTAAGCTAATAATGTGTATATGATAGGAATATTAATTTTTATTGGTTATATTATATTTATCTTTTTATATCATGCTAGAGCATTAATTTATAAAAAGTTAGATGATAAAAACCGAAAATTTTTAGCTTATTAATACAAAATTAAGTATTTTGACTCAAAGTTAATAAATCGACACAAAATTAAAATTTTTGATAAAATTAATCATTTTTTTATATGATCGGGAATTTAAAATTTTTTTCTCACGATTGAAAATGAAAAAAATATATTGGTTCTTAAAGAAAATGAAATGATTCGAATCAAAATTAAGATTAAATTAAAGTAAAACTTGAATCTTTCTTGGAAACGAATCAGAAAATAATCAAAATTTGTCCAATAGATCGAAACACTGCTTTTTTTTCTACATAAATATCCAGTTTTGTTTCGAAAATTTCAAGTATTTTTTAATTTTTTAGTTGATTATGATATTTGTATACAGATGATTATGTTTGTATTATTTATATTATATTTTTTATCAGAATAATTTTAACAGTTTATAAATTCTTGCAAGACAGGATTCTATTAATTCTGGCATCTCTTCTCATTATACATTTATCATGAGATATAATGATCATTTATATGTTATTAATTTATTTAGTATTTAGCTAGTGATGTTTGTGTGAATAGATAATTAACAACTGCAAGGACTCTTTTTGGTATTTTATAAACCATTATTCAGTGCTTAAAAGCCGATCAATTCAAAAAATCCGTAATGAACCAATAGATTCTGTAAACAGATTGAATATTTCATCCAATGAAGAAAGCCTCAAATAAGCATAACCGACTTTTAGAAAATAGAAAATGGTATAAATAAGGAAGATTAGCTATTTTGGAATGGATAGGATTTTCAACTTGACTCATTCTCTATATTTTGTATTTTTGGCTAGTATATCCGTTTACCTTTTATTGCTAATATTTTCCAATTAAACTTGATCCTTACACAATCAAATTTGAATATTGTTGATATCTTATATTTTATAGTAAAAAAAAAAGATTTTTTTATATAATTTTTTTGACCAGTTTATTTTCTATAATGGAGAATTTTCCTCCCTTAAAATTTAAATTTAAATCTAGAAAAGTATTCTTTTAGTATTAAAACGTATGAACTCAATAATAATATCTCATATAAATGGTAATAAAAAATTTTAAAGTAGAAATAAACATTCAAAATCCTGATCATTATACCCAATTCATATTAAAAGAGATAAATTTTTTCAAAATAAGATAAGTTTGTATTATTCGGCATTTTAAATCAAAAAAAAAAAATTTAAAAAAAAATTTCAAATCATAAAATTGATTATTTACTTTTTTGATATTTTTTTTGATAATATTGGAAAATTTTTAGAGTTGAATTTTCAATAAACAAAATTAAAAACCATTAATATGCTTACTTGCTTTATTTAAGTAAAAATTGTGATAAGTATTCCCTTAGACATCATTTCACTTAATAAAATTGTGTACTGAGTTTTATTACCCTACATCCGTTATATATTTTGGATGTATATCTTTCATAAATTTATTTCATCCAATGAGTCAATAGAATTCAAAAATATATAATTTTTGATGCCTATTAAAATAAAAAAATTGAAAATGTATCAATTTTACCCCCAATTAAATAATTATAGCCCATAAAGAATTTATTTAGTTTCTTGTTTCTTAAGTAAATATTTGTGATACAAACAAATAATTTTTAGAAAAAGCTCTAAATTCGAAAAAAACACTAGTTTTATTAATTTTTATGATTTTTTAGATATTTAGTAAGATTTTTTTATAGTAATTGATAAAAAACACTCTAAATTTTCATTAGAACTATACACTGATAGCTAAATTTACCTTTTCATATCAAAAAGTTATTTAATCAAGCTAATAATAATTGCATAATGTACACAGTATTATATAGAGCATTTTTTATATATATAGTCTTTTTTAATTACAAAAAAAAAAATTGTGCTTTTATTTTTTATTTTTATGATAAGTTAATTTTAAATTCAACAAAAAGTTAAAATAAATAAGTGAAAATTATCAAAAAAAAATTTTCATAAAGCTCCCCTATGCCGCACCCCAGCCCCATACCTCGATAACTTTATTTCGAAAAGGGTAATTAATCATTTAAACTCTGGAGCTTAAGTGTTCTGGGCACGCACCTGCCAATTAGAAATAAGGCTGTTTCAATCATAAATTGAAAATCGGCAGTGTCAGCTTGTAGCTGACTTAAAGATTGTTTAGACCCCCTCACCCAAGGAGTTTTCTAACTATCACCAACTGGGTTTCATTGAAATTCGAAAGTTAGTTATTTATGTCAGTGCAGTTCGGTGCAGGTATGAACCGGTAATCGTCTCATTTCGCTGTTTGCCTCATCTAGAGAAATTTAATAAGTGTTATTCGACGACTTCAGGCACATCGATTTTGCTGAAGAAACAATTTTATTATTTACTCATCTAAAAATTTCATATTTGATAGTCTCTGGACGGTCCGGAAGGTCCATTCGCATTTTCCAGATGTCCTAGAGGCCAATTTTTAGGTCAGGGTACAGCAGAAGAAGATTCATCCAGTTTCCTTTTCCGCCTATTTTTCGGTCCACCGTCCACTGGTGGATTTTAAAACGGAATTTTTTATTTTTGCTGTCGACTATGGTGATGGTTGTATCACCTTTTGAATTTCAAACACTAAATTTTTTTATCCATCTTGCACTGCCGGTCACCCAGGTGGCCATTCTGTCCCTGATGGGCGACACAATGAGGTCGGCTATCCAAGCTTTTAATATAGGCCATTTTTTATATGCTCGCTCTCGAGCAGTGCTAGTTTTTAAGAATACAGGTTTTATCCCCAGCTCAGCTTGGATCCGTTCCATGGCTGCAGATTTACCCACATTGACTACCAGTCTGACCGCTTTGTCGATTTCGGCTTGGATCGGACTGA
>LSSL01007694.1:0-12695 GCA_001953115.1 Smittium mucronatum | reverse complement strand
GAAATAAAGATCAATTTATTTTATTTTTAAAATATTTCCACCAAAAAATCCAATATCCTGGCACTCTTACAAATTATTTAAAATTTATATAAGATATAAAATTGGTGGTTTCTTATGAAGGCAATATATTTAAATATAATCTAAAAATATTTAAATCAAGATTTGAAGCGCTGAATTTTAATAAAACTGTTAAATAGCCACAAAATAATTACAAAAAGTTCCTTTTTGCAAACAGAAAGGAAAAAATAAAATGGGATACATTTATTAATAACCCATGTATGTTTAAAAAAAGTTGGATCATATTGAAATATGTTTTTTCTTACAATTTAACTGTAGAAAAAGCTAAATAGACCAAATTAAAAAAAAAATAGTATAATAATTACTATTAAGATTGATAGAATACAAATATATAAAATTTAGTACTTAAAAACCAAAATAAATAATTTTTAAATTTTTTTTGTATTTTAAATAATATGTCAGTCCTTTTCGCCGAGGAAAAAAAATCGATTAAAAATTTTAATTTTTTTCTAAAAATAAATATAATTAACTAAATTACGCTTTATTAAAATACATATATTTAAAACAATATTTCACAAATCTTAAAATGAATTTAAAATTTTTATTCGCTTTTGATGGGATTATTTCTAGTTTGTCTTGATTTCAAAAGCGAAATTCATAATTTTTTGGAGGTTGCAACTTTATTTTTTTTATCAATAAAATATCATTTAGTATAGTTCCAATCTAAAGTCAAATTAAAAATTAATTATAATATCCTGACATAACCAGGTAATTTTCCAAGTGAAAAGTTATATTATTTTTTTATAGGGTCTATAGCGACTATTATTTAGAAAAAATAGAGTATTAGAATATGCAAAAACAAAAAAATCGCTAAGATATAAATCTGGCTATTTATACTGCTGAAAATAGGTATAAATTTGTGAAAATAGAAATTTACCCGTAAATAAGTTTTATAATGGTGAAGTGATAAAATAATTATCCATATTATTTAATATATATTGATTCAGGATTATTTAAGTTGATATAAATTAAATAATAGACGAGCTTTAGAAAGATGAAAAAAAGAAAATTTATAATTATTATTTGAAGATTAAATAAATCAAGAAAAAAATACTCTAAAATAATAAGCTAAAACCGAATAACTATCATAATTTTTTTAATAAATTTAGAATCTTTCAAATAATTGTGAATAAAATGGCAGGGTGCGCATTTTAATCTTAGGTGAAGCTAAAACATATTTATGATATGAAATTCTTAGCAAGCTTGAGGATTTTTTCTATTAAATTTAAAGTTTATTTAGTACACTTAGTACACTTAGTTTCTTTTTTATTTTTAACATTATAAATCATTTTCATATTTTTCGTTGATAGTTTTACCAGTATTGGGTCTGGGTATTTTTTAGTTAGTTTTTTTATTATTATTCGCGGACTGGGATAATTACACGCTTGTCCGGTTTATTTAGTTAGATGTTTTGTCTTAGTGTTGGATAAAGCTTAAAGAGCGTTATCAGCATGGTTAAGCTCTAACATGAGTTGGTAGATTCAGATGCTTATCCTTATGGATTTTCCTCAGATTTTGATGTCTATAGAGAGGTTTCGGAAGATATAGACAGTGATAAATCATTATACGTTTCCACTGAAGCCCCTGTACTAGTTGAAAACTTAGAACCAATGGTTAACTGAGGGGGGAAACAGTGATGTAATGTCTTTTATCTTCTTTACTGGGACTTTATTTAAATTTCAGACCAATCCCCCTGATAAATTATTATATGTCATTACTAACACGGGGCTGTAAAAACTCTTATAATTGTAAATAAATGGTAAATTTTAAGAATTGCGAATGAAAAGACTAAGGTATCAATAACTGATATCAAGTATATGCTTAGTGAGAGAAAAATTGTCATTATGATAATTTTATTAGCATTTCCTCACCTTGGGCCGCACGGAAACAGTTTACTAGCAAAGTTTTATTCCATTATAAGTGGTATGATAATTAGTTTCCGACAATAAAATTTTATAACTTTTCTTTTGATAAGAAAAAAGCTATGATAGCACAATATATATACTGCATAAAAATCTGATATGAATTTTGACTATACTAGAAATTGAAACAGTTACCTGGGGCTTGTCAACATGGAGCTTTCTAGTTATAACATAGGACGACAATTTATTGCAATATTCTTACTTTAAAAATGAAAACAAATAATATGGTGACAATTAAGCAGTAAAAATCTAAATTTCTGTAATTGTAAAAACATATTTAAGTCACAACTAATGAAAATATGGGTTCTCCGATGATCCAAATCTGGAACGTATCATCTTCAATCGCACGCTCTCCCAGTTGAACCAAGTCCCATTAGTTTGAAAATAATAATATGTATTTGAGACAATAGCTTTTTCTCCTATAATTTTCAATAAATTCAAATTGACATATAATAAATTTCTCAATATCCATTATTACAATCTAACTATATTTTATTCTATCCCCGTGACATTTATGATTTTCCACATTTAAAATTAGAGAAAATTTAATATTTAATATCAAAAAAATTCTGTTGTATTGACAATTTTCATAAGTTTTAAAGATAAAAATAATACATATCATTTTATATTTATCTGTTTCTCAAAATCCTAGATAAATTTATTTAAAAAATTCACCACATAGAACTAGAAATGTCGAAGCAAAAATAAAATAAAAAGGCTTCTATTAATTATAAATACGAAATATTTGTAGATTTTTATCAATATTAGTTACAATATTCACATAAATTACATAAATAATTATATTTTTATGTTATTCTTTAGACTAATAGTAGTAAAAATATAATTTTACAACAATACATACGAAAATTAAAAAAAATTATCATGAAAAATTTTAATTCTTAATTTTTTTTTATTAATGAAGTATAAATTGTGCGAAAAGAAGTTCGGTGAAATTCTTTTTTTAAATTTTTTTATGAAAATGACATAACATTTTTTATTGAAAGAGAAAAATTTTCTGATTTTTTCCAATAGAGAATAAAATTATTCTGATTTGAGTATAAATTTTAGCTTGAGATACCAAGTTAAAGCCCGTTTTTATTTATGCGCTTTAAACCATTAGAGTTTACAAATATTCTAGTAAAAATGCAACAAAAAAAAGTCTGAAAATACACTAAATAAGTTATTTTTTTCAGGAATATATTTAATTTTTTGATAAAAAAATCAATTATAGATAAAAATTTATTTTAAAATATTTTAAATAATTGTGAATATATCTTTCAATAAGATAATCTTACATTTAATACAAGAGTTCATCTTATCAAGTTGATCGAGTGAAATTATCTTCTTTGTTAGAAATAAAATATTCTAGATAAGTTTATGAATAATAATACTTTTTATATTTTTAAAATATAATATTTTGTAAAAAAAATTTAAAAAAAATATAAAATAAGTTAAGAAAAATTTTATGATAATAGAGCAAAATCCAACTTGTAAAAAAAATATTCTTATAGAGGTTATCCTGGTCTAAAATTAGAAATAATAAATAAGGCTTAATCAATTGAGCTTGATTCAGGATAAAAATAGATTATAAATCATATTAGAAAAGTTAAATAGTACAGATATATTTTAATGAAAAACGAAGAAAAAATATATTAATAAATAAAAAAATAATTCCTACAATGTAAAAACAAAATAATTTGATGTATGGGTCTTAATATCATGGAAATTTTTCATTTAAATCAGCTTAGGTATAAATACCTAAATTAAATTTTAGAAAATTAAAAAATAATGACAAAATACTTTTATAGAACTAAAAAAAATAAATTAAAGTTCTCATAAAACTTTATTATTAGAAATAAAAAAATTTCATTAAATTTACAATATAAAATTGAATAAACTACAAAAAAACTACTTTTTTGCTTTGTGAATATATTTTTCTTACATGAAATTTTCTATAATTATTTAGAGTAAATATAAACCTGCTGATTATGGATTTTTTTATTTCTAGTTAAGAAAATTTATTATTAATTCCTCATTTTTTTAAAAAAAATTATCTAAAATCAAATGTAAAAATTACAATTAATCATATATTAAAACTTATTACTTTATTAACAACCTGAAAGTATCACTTCACCGATTTTTTGATTTAATAATGAATATTTTTTTTTATAAATAATTAAATATCGATGGAAGCGGATTCTCCATACCAGTTAAACTGGTATAAATCTTCGCTTCGAAACTTTTTTTGTGCAGCCAAAGATGAGGCAACGCCTAGTGCACTATCACTAGCGCACCTACCGCCCTCACCCAGAAGAGACCTTAGGGCAGATATAACTCCCTTATTCCACCTATCTACAATTCGCCCATTGCTCCCTGTACTGACAACACTAAGTGTTTGTAAAGCCACCACGGTAGGAGTAATAGGCGAAAATCTTACCGGGGGTTTGGGATCAGCACTTAAAGAAAGACCCATTAAAGAAGACGTAAGGTCTTCCATCATAGCTTCTCCTGCCAAGTTAACCGATGGGTCTAAGTCATCACCTAATGCAAAGACTTCCTAAGAGGAGGATAACGAAGTATAGCTATCCCTATCGTTAGATACTTCACGTCAAGCTTCAGCCTCCGGGGCAAACCCATAAGGGTAAACACCAGAATCGACCAGCTCATAATTGCGCATAACCATGCCCATAGCACTATTGAACTATAGCCTCTACTAAGCAATACTAAACTAATAAAACGGACTAACGGGTAATGATCCCATTCCACGAAGAACAACAAAAACTAAACTCTTAGAACTAAAAATGAACAATATAAAATAAATTATATTAAAACAAACAAAACAACTAACTAGATTATACTAAACTAAAAACAGAACTAAAGAAGTCTTCAAGCGTGCTAAGACTTTCAGACTATAAAAAGAGCGTAGCATCACCTAGAACAAAAATGCGCGTCCTACCTCTTTAATATTTATTGTAAAGATAAATATTTTGGATAAACTTTTTTGACGAATGAAAGATATCTAATATCCCAGTAATATTCTATAAAAGTTAAAATTTTGTATTTATCCGAAAAAAATATAGGTCAATAATAATTGAAATAAATTCGATCTTACTGAAAGGTTCTATTAAAATTATTTCTATGAAATTTTATTAAATATTATTTAATTTTGTGGAAAAATTTACTATTCATTGTGGAAACCTTTTTATTAAAGAAAAAAAATTGAATTTCTGGTCAGGTTTCGGATTGGAATAGTTTTAACAAGTAGGATGCAGTTAAAAAACAATTTAAATGCATTATAGACATTTTATTATTCGGATGAATTTTTTTTTAAAAAAATATAAATATTATAAAAATGGCCATCTGTATAAATTTATTGCAGCTAAAAAAATATATCAATGAGACGGGTTTACGAAAAAGTGTTTAAATTTTATTTTCTCTAGTAAGATGAAGCTTGAACTTAATTCATATATAAGTCTGTTGAAACTCAGATTATTATTATATATTTTTATTGGTATGTTAAGTTTATTTTCTAGTTTTTGAGATTTGATATAAGAAAATTTACTATTATTTTCCATATTTTTTCCCAGTTTTATTAATTCAATAAGTAAAATGTTAAAAAGTTCAAAATTTTTTTTTTTTAAAGTCCAAAATAACTCTTTAAAGCTTAGTAAAAAATTTTGGCTAAGGAATAAATAATTTTTAAAAGATATTTTTATTTTCTTTCTTTAAAATAATATGAATATAATTATATTCAATTTATTCAATAATGTTAAAAAAGATCTTATATAATAAATACAATTAACTTAAAAATAATACATTTAAATAATATTGGTAAACTGTTTTTTTCTCGAAAAAATCTAGAAAAAATAGACAGACACTAAAAAATTTCGCAAAAACAGAAAATATTCTAGTATTTGTAGTTTCGGGATCACATTTAACAATATAAAATTATAAAATTCCGTAAAAATTTTAAAGAATTTTATCATTTTATAAATCATTATAATTGATTTTTATTATCAAGATAAAAAATTCTAACAAATTTTTTTATGCATTCTTAATTAATATAATTGGCTAGAAATATATCCATTTTAATCAAAAAGTCAAAAAACTAAAAAATATACATGTTTCCGGGTTTGGTAGGACCTGATGCGGGTGACCTGTTTAGTTTTCAGGGCTTTCATCTTGATCAGGTGTAACAAAAACTTTCGGAGATGAATTCCTTTCCAACTTTTTGATTTGATTTTTATTTTATTATTGCTTTAATAAGAGAATAATAAAATTTTTATAAAAAAATTATTATTATTTGATAATATATTTAATAAAAATAACTCCCGTTTAGAGTTCTAAGTTAGCCTTTTAATCTGGTAAATAAATAGAAAAAAGATTCTTCCGTTTAAAAATACTCCTTCCTCATTTTCTTTTTTCTCCCTTTTTATAGATTCCAACTTGGTAATTCATACCTTGTATAGAAATTACTGCTTCTCTAACTCTTTATATAAATAAAAATCTCATTTCCAATATTTTACCATCTGCTATTACAAAGACATGCATAATGGCTTTTACTTCAGATATCCTTAAATACAATGTATTTAATATCAAATAGAAAGCGAATTTCAGACGACTAAATTTTAAAAGAGAAGGACAGAAATTAATGAAAAAGTCGAGGTTATATTTATTCTCAGATTTTCTACATTTATGTGCGTTTAATTATAACTTGTAAAGACTTTTATGGGGTTAAAAAGAGCGTTTATCCTACCTAAATTTTATTAAAATTTTTTTTAATTGCAAACTTACCCTAAAAAACCATCTCTAAGAGTATATTTAAATTATATTAGATAAATTATCACCATCATGTTAAACTTAGGATCATACTAAAGCTTGAAAAAATATTTGAAAAAATCCATAAATCTTTTATTTATATATTTTACTAAAAATGAGGAGTAGTTTTGTTTATTTTACAACACATGGGGAGTTTGAATGTTTATTTTATGAATTTTCTATCATTTCATATAGAAATTTTCTATAAAAAAACACTATTAAAATCGTATATTTCACTATATCATCATGTTTTTTCATATATAAAGTTAAATCAAACTATATGAATCTATAATAGTTTTTAATTTATTAGTTACGAATATTATTTGTCTTTTAATAAAAATTAAACTTTATAGTGCATTTAAACATTTTATTAACATAAAAGAAATAAATATTTCTTAGATTTGCTTTTTAAACATTGTATTAAAAAGTTTTTTATTCATAATAAAAGCATTAAAAATAAAACAAAACCATCGTTTATATAAAGATTGTTAATTCTTTTACGTGGTTTCTTATTTTTTTTTTCAAAAAGCAATTTTAATTTTTAGCTAAACTATTTATTAAAAAAAAACTGACGAATTTTAGATCTTTACCACCAAAATGATTTTTTAGATCACTTCATAGCTTTCAAGTTGAGATAAATGAAATTAATTCACAAGAAATTTCATAAATAAACTTCGAAAAAAAGTTATTATATATTTAAAAATCAATTTATTTTGTCTTTGATATAGCAGAATAAAGAATTAAGGATAAATATAAATAAATTAAAATAAATAATAATTTATAACTTAATGTTGATCACTTAAAAAATCAACTTTGTTGTAAATATTTACAATAAATAAATAATAATAATCAAATATTATTTGAAAAATAAGCTGTGGAATTTTATCGGTATTTGTGGCTAAAAATGACAGGTGAAGATGGTGTTGTCGATAAATCCCCGATTTTATAGAATCTTCCATATTTTTTCTGCAAATTAAAGCCATAAAAATAATATTGATTGAATATTTAAATTTTGAACCACCTATAACCGGCCGATTTTATGCCATTTTATCAAAATATAAATCAAAAAATTAACAAAAAGTCTAATGGTATATTTTTTTGAAAAAAAACTTTATAATAATATTAATTGAATGCTATCTTCCTATATTTATAATTTTTTAAAACACTAACCAATTTAAATTTAAAAAAAATTGGGTTTTAAAAATGTGAAGAGATAAAAAAAAATAATAGCAATCGAAATGAAATACGCTTATGTTTAATTTCCGAAAATTTCGAAGATGATTTCTCAAATTTTTTTCAAAATATTTTTATTTTAATGTATAATTTTAAAAAAAGTTATAAAAAAGTACTAACAATTATTTTCTTTTATATTATTACAAATTCTGAAATTTAATAATTGAGTAAATAATATACCAATTTTCAAAAAATTTAAAATAAAAATCATAATCTCAATAAATCATTTTAATTTTTTTTTTTTTTTGAAAGGTAAAACATGATAGGTCAAATTTAAAATTTTCAACTTTGATACCAATATATTATTGCTGTGAATAGAAGTAAAAAATACTAGTCTTTGCTGAGTTATCTGATATTCCGTGTGATTTTTATTTTTTTTATTGGGTTTATATAAATCGATTTTATGAAATTTAGAATCACCTCAATAAAATTTCTATCTATCTGAGATAATAATAGAAATTAATAATAAATCCTCTATTGAGAATATGTTACTCTTATTTTTTACATAACTAAGTTAGTATTTAAATTTATTAAAGCTAGAATTTTTTTTAAATATGACTGGGCCATCATTATATAAATATTTAATAAATTAACATAAGAAATGTTGGGGTCATTTATGTGATAATAATAATTTCGAACAAATAATAAGTATTAGGCACTTCAAGGAATAACCTTATTTCAACTTAGGAATTTGATTTACAGAGATATTTTTGAGTTATTTTTATTCAAAAAGTCCTATATTTATTTATTTAAAAAAAAATATTACACATTAATAAATATAGATAAATTATTGAGAAAAATTTGCTTTTTTTATTGGAAGTAGATGTGCATTTATAAGACCATATACCAAGGGTTTAATAATGATATTTTTGTTTCAAAAAACGAAAAATACATATAGGAGTTTTTCTAAAAATCCCTGCATCAGATACGGCAATTAAAATTAATGATACGACCCCTCTTGAGCGATTTTTAAGGAAAATAAAGTATAAATTAGTCTATAAATCTGTTTTTTCTATTTTTATTTCAAAAAAATTATTAGTTAAATTTATTAAGCTTATCAAGTCTCTGGTAGTTTTTATATGTAAAAATATTTAATTAAAAAAAAAAGTATAAAAAAAAGTAAACCTAATTTATCTCCAAATATTCTTACACTTATCAAAAAAATTTCGAGAAAATAAACTAAAAAAGTCTGAATTTTTTTTCAAATTTATGAATGATCAATGATTTTTTTAAGATACTATAGATATATTAATAATGCAAACTGTTTCGCTAAAAAATTCTTTATATCTGAACCATAATATAAAACAAATTAATTTAAAATATGATTCCATATCCAAATAAAATACAAGAAAGGTATTTACAAAATCAAAATGGAAATTTTAAAAAAATCAAAATTTTTAGAAAAATTGATGATTTAACTTATGGCAAAAAATGAATACTTTTTCTTAATAAAATTTAAAATATTCTTAAAAGACAAAGGTTCTTAAATTATAAAGTTCTCGACTTATAAAAATCATTAAATTTAAATCAATTGTATCGATTTTAATGTTTGGCTAAAATCGTTTTAAATCATTAATCATAAATTATTATATGTATCTTATGAATTTTAAAATAGCTCCTAAGTAAATTTTATCATTTTAAAACCTAAAATTTGGTTTACATAAATCCATTTTTCAGTTATAACAGAAAAAAAATAATAATTAAAGAGAACCAGATGAAAAATAACTATCGATTTGCTCTAATTCTTAGATTTATAATTTTTCTAAATTATCTCCCACCATCACTTATTATCTCTTGAAAATATGTTTTACCAATTTTTACATTTGGTTGAGGTCAGGATAAAATAAATCGAATTTTAAATTCATGATAAAATATAGTTTTTAAAATAAAATTCAATACAAATAATCTAAACTTTTAATATTTTTACGATTTTTTATAAATTAAATACAAAAAATGATTGTGCAAGTCGTGGAGTTTTTTTGAATTAAGGGCATTTACGATTTAAATAAAAAATATATATTCGATTTGTGTTTATAGTTTTTAATTCTTGTAACTGATACTAATTTAATTTTCAATTTTTATAGATGTTCCAAAATACTGAGTAAGGTCTAAATTTTGATTAATATTTCTCTTTTGGTTTTCATTGAATAAATTATACAATAATAAAAGTATTTTTTTATAAAATTAAACTTTGAAATTAATACTGTGTTATATGGAAGATAATTTTTTTGATAGAGTCGTCAAAAAATAGAAATAAAAATTCAATTATATAAATTTAACAAAATTCTTTTTATATGTGAACCGAGAAATTTCAATGTAAGATAAATAATATATTATTATTTTATTTTTATTTTTATGGATGAAATAATAGCTATCAATAAGATTGAATTATAAATATATATAAAAACTGAAAAAATTAAAATTAAGTACATATTATTGAAGTTTTTCTGTATTTTTAAAAATATCCAATAACATAATAATTGTATTTTTTTATAGCTATAAAATTAATCTAGGAAAAAAACCGAAGTTAAACTACCGATAAATTTTAGGGATATTTTTTCTTGATTAAATATATCATAAAACAACAGTAGAGAAAATGGTCAAATATATAATGAAAATTATTATTTTAATGATTTTTAAATTTGGATCAAACGAAATATCTTTAATAAACTTTTAAATTTTAAATATTTAAACATTTATTCGATATTAATTTTGAAAATAAAATTTTAAAGGCAAAAAAAACAAGGAAACCTCATAATTATGAATTAAATTTTAATGTTTATTAGCATATACTACTAAAAATGTTTATTTTTATTTACATATTAAAATTTCATTACATAAGCTTGATATTTTTAAATTTTAGAAGGAAAATTTGTTTACTCAGTTTCAACTAATTTTTGAAAATTTGTACCCATTATCAACATAATATAATAAAATTTTCATCATTGATTTAAATTGGGTATATTTTAATGATATTAAATTCAATGATCGGGGGTTTTTTTTAAAAATTTTCTTTATTGAAAAAAATATTATTTCATATTTTTTGGTCCCTCAGAATTTCAACCGTCAACAAACCTCATTTATTTTAATGGTTATAAAAATGTAAAATTAACAAGAATATCATTAAAATATTAAGTATAAAATTTCGATTGAATTATGTAGACTAATAATGAATGTTTCATTTAAATTTATATTCTGATAAAATGAGGAAATCAAATTAAGCGTGATTAATATTTGAAATTTGAAATTTGAAATATATTAAATAAAATTAAGAGATATTTAATATTTTATAAAAATTTTTTACGCTTTAAATTAGTTGAGAAAAATATTTAATAGTTTTGTTTGAAAAATTAGATAATTTTGATTTGTCAAACATATAAATATAATTTTATAAATTATCGCGAAAATATCCATAATTTTTAAATATAATTTTATTATAATTTTATAAATTATCGCGAAAATATCCATAATTTTAAATTTTTTTTATGAAACTGGACAAAAAAATAAATTAAAAATATTTATGTTAAGAAATAAGTATCTAAATAGTAAAATAGTAAAAAAAGAATTTTATAATATTTTACAATAATCTGTTTGAAATTTTTTTTTCTGAATTTGTCGAAAATTCGTACTGAGGTTTATAATATTAAAATTTGAAAGATTGAACTATAAAAATCACAAAATTTAACAAAAATCAACATATTTTATTAAATTTTTTAATATATAAACAAAAAAAATCCATAAAAATGTTAAACAGCATTTTATTACGTCAAAAATAGATTAAAAATATCCAATTTATTTAAACTTACAAATTGAAATTTAATTATGTCTTTTTTTAAAAAAAATAAGTCAATATTGCCTTAACTAGATACCCATGTTTGTAGATTATTATGGTGAAAGTTTTCATGCTTTAAATAAACGAGAATTGGAATTTATATTAATCTAGGTATAAAGTCATATAAATCTCCTAATATATTTTTCTCGTGTATCGCGGCATAAAGATTTCAAAAGATAATTGATTTGTGGTTAGATTCTGAGCTTATATTTAGAAAAAAGTGAAAACTCTGTAAGCCAGTTTTGAATTTTGTATTATAATATTAATGACAAATTTTTTTTGCTGTAATTAAGTTATGATCATATAAAAAAAATCCATTCATGTAAAAAGAATTCTTTTTTGATATTTTAGAACTAAATGAAACGGGGATAAATATTTTCAGATTAAGTCCCACATATTTTAAGGTAATTTTTCTGTGGTTCCATATACCAAGGCATTTTATTTTTAAATCTATTATTAATAAACAAGCTAAGTGTAGGAAGAAATTTTGAATATCAAAGAATATTAGTGTTATTATAATTATATTTTGGTAGTATTTCACAAATTAAATTTGTTTTTAATCACATTAAAAAATCTCCTATTCCAACATGTTTGACTCTTTTTTTTTTTGTATCACGGAATTTTATTGTAAGATAACGTCATTAAAAACAATACTAAAAAAATTTGAAAAAAAGAAAAAGACGTATAGATAAGTCTATTATCATAATTACAATAAGCTCCTCTGCCGGACTACCGGCTGCGTACCTACGGGAAAATAATTCAATCTACCAACCGAAAGACCCCCCCTGGCATTGCTTCAAGTAGGCTGGATG
>LSSL01007693.1:0-36140 GCA_001953115.1 Smittium mucronatum | reverse complement strand
GGGGGGGGGGGGGGGGGGGGTGTTAATTTTAAAAAAATGCATTATTGACAGAAAAAAAAAACCTCAGTTTAATATAAATATATATATTTTATACGAAATAAATCCAAAATACGACAGTTTATTTTATGGAGCATTTATACTCGAATAAATTTTTTTTTAATAACTAAAATAACTGGGGTAATTTCTCAGAATATTGCCAATAATACCAATAATATTTTTTTCATTAAATTTACTATAGGTTTCTCTTAAAATAGGTAAATAAATATCCGAAATTTATATTTTCATAGATAAGAAATTATATTTATAATTGCGATTTTATTGATTTACTAATTTAATAATTTTTAACACTAAAAAAAATAAAATAAAATCTATGATTTATAGATAAAATACGGGAATATCTAAAATAAAAAGATACAAAAAATAATCCTTCGGATAATTTTTTCATGAAAATCCCAAATCTCTTTAAAATAAATGAAATGGAGATTTAATAATATAGAAGATCAGTTTAATATCCACTAATACCACTTTTATTTGATTACTGAGTAATAATTAAGTGAATATCCAAAAATTACAAGTTTTGAATAATATTTATTTTATAGTTTTTTTATTTAGCTTTAAAAGAGATGAACCTAATATCGAAAATCGTGTAAAAAATTAATTTTATAATTTTTACAAGTGATCCAAGCTTATTCATGTGATAATAAAGCCTTTCAACAAAGTAAACATAGGAAATGATAAATTTAAAAGTATAATTTGATAAAATTGGTGAAAATTCAATATTTATTTATTTCTAATATCTACTAAGAATAAAGCGATTTAATCTCCTTGAGGATTTCTGATCATTATTTTATTCTCCAGGAATAAGGTGGAGTTGAATTATTTATTATATTTTTTCTGTAATGTTTTTCCAATTTTATTAGTATTTGAATTTATTCATGAATTTTTTTGCAAATGAATAAAAACTAAATGTAAAATTCCATAAAATATCAACAATGACGTTAAATTAAATATAGAAGCTGCATAAAATTTTAAATTGAGCTTTTTTATTATTTAAAATCAATTACCACATGTTAATATGAATAATTCATATTTAAAGAGTAAAAAATTATGTCTATAGTTTCTTTAACTTCAAATTTACTGTTTTAATCGTCTATTAAAATTCATTTTAAAATATTATGACTAATTTAAACATTATTAGGTGTCATTTATTTAAGAAAACCAAAGGTATTTTGAATTTTTTAAAATTTAAGCCATAAAAAATTATTTATCGTCAATTTTTTAAACCCTAATTTGGGTAATTTTTTTTATTTTGAAATAAAAATCTATTAAATTCGATTTTTTAACCTAATACTTTAATCCTTTTTAGCATAATTTTATTTATTTTAATAATAATTTTCAATAATTTTATTTATTATATTATTATACTCAGCTTTTTTTCAAATTTAAATAGATGACATTTAACCCAATTATTTTTTAATAATTTCATCCCATTTTTTCATTTGAATTTTTTTTATGTATTTATGTATTTTTATTGAATTTATTTTAAATTATTAATAATTTTAATATTTATTCACAAATCTAACGCCTTAATTAAAATTAATAATTTAGTAAAATTTTAGATCTTAAGAGGTTTCTTTCCTTCCTTTTTTTAAATTTTTTCGCTCAATAGAATATCTTTTTCTAAAAATTTAATTTCTAATCAAATTGTAAAACCTAATATAGTTATTTGAAGGTAGTAAATATTAAAGAATAAACTCAAGGAAAGCATGAGTTTTTTTAAAAAAAATGTATAGTTTTATAGAAAAGAGACGCGAATTTCAAGATTTTTGTGACTATTTTCATAAAATCACAAAACTAGACAGATATCAACATAATTTTTCTTAATTCAGTAATATTTTTTAGTTGGAATTTTTCTATCTCTGAAAATATAGACCTATCAATCCAAAATTACACGCCATCCTCAAAAGTTGCATTTTATTTCATTTTTCACGTCCAAAAAAATACTTTTTATCACCGAATATTTTATTATTTTTACAATTTATAGAATATAGTATTTTTTAATGATAGTTTTTTCTTGAAAAATGTGCCGATTAATACACTGTCCATATTTTTTAATAAAAAAAATCAATCAAAACTTATGACATGAACAGATAAAATTTTTCATTCAATTTAAAAACAGACTCCACTAATAAAATCATTTATATAAGTTTATAAAAAGTAAAATATTTTAGTTTTAATTATTTTCAAAAGAAGCAAATTTGGCACACTCGAAGAAATTTACTTCATAATCAACTTAAAAAATGAGGAAAAGCTTCATTTTTTACCTTTATTCCCCCATCTAAAGATATAAAACTTATGGCGTGTATCAAATTTATATAAATCATCTAAATATCACTATATCCTCATGAAAAGATGTACTTTTATAAATTTTGGTTCTGTTTATTGCACATAACCACAGGAGTTTGATATAAATAATTTTATTTCACTTTTAAAATAAGCATTATTACAAACTAAAAAATTCTTTACCTAGTTAAAATTTCAAAAATTATTTTTTGTTCACCTCCACGAATCCACGCCTTATCAGAAAGTTTTTAAATACTTTTTTTAATATTATAAAATATTTTCTTTAAATCTTATGCACAAATTTGGATTTTACCAAGAATAAAGATTCTTTTAAATTTATACCAAACATATTTCTGTTTCTATTAAATGCCAAAATAAAAAAATCCCAATTTTATAAAGGATTATTTTTCCAATCATATTAAGGGGTTAATTTCAAAATTAACCACCTAATTAACCTATCGGTATAACCGACCATAGATGTTTTCAACTATGCATTATGGCGTCGATATAAATCGTAACACACTAGTTTTTTAATTTGATTTAAATTTATTTAAAAATGATTCTAAAACTCAAGTTTTGATTTATATGAATATTTAAACATAAATAATCATTAACAGGTGAAAAACAACAGGATTATCTTTAAAAATTAGAACCTTTTCAAATTCCACTTCAATCTTTAAAAGATAGTAAAATTTCTCTTAGTAATCAATTGGGCATATTTATTAATCAACGCACTTCCCAAAGAAGGGATCATTAATAAAAAAACAAGTATTTAGCCAATTGGAAATACTATAAATATTTGGATATAAAAAATGCAGATTTTGAAGATGAATGTGTAATTTTGGATATTTAATATAATTTAAAGGCCAACAGGCCTACAATTTGGACCCTAGTGAATTTTACTAATAGTTTTTATTTACCAAGTTAATCAACCGAAATAATGACTGTTTTTGTTAATTGCTTATTTTATTGGATAAATAGGTCAAAATAATATTTATTTCGCTTTTCTGCGAATGGAGTTAAATTTTTTTTGATTAATTACTAGAAGTTTCATACATCTGTGGCTGTAGAATTAGAGTATTTTTATTGGCTAAATCGTATTTTGGTAATATAAAATAACTGGTTAATAAAGCCAAAATACATTGGATATTAGATATTTTTTTTTAAATGCTTATATTTGTTTTCAAATTTAAAATAACTATTAAATATAAATTTAGTGGTTAATAGAAATCGTTATTTACCATTTTAATCTGTAAAGAAATCAACACTTCAATAACAGAAAAGTTGGATTTTAACATAAGAATCCAAAATAGCTGCCTAGAAAAGCTTTTTTCCAATCAATAATTTTGTATATAACTGTTAATCCAGGTGGTGAATTGAGAGGGTTATAATGAGTTTGGTAGGAGAATATTATAGTTCGGAAGATGAGATCGCTGTTCCCCAAAAACCAAAAAGATTCAAGGTAGACATTGCACCCGATGTCGGTCTTGAGGTACGTCTGTGCAAATTAATTATCAAATGCTTTTACAATTTCAATTATACTTTTTTTCACGCAACACACTTATATATATTAGGAGGTTTATTTAAAAGAAAAAATGTTCATTGCTCCTAAACAAATGGAGATACCTTATAATATTCCTTACGATGTGTTATCACAACAACCTTTAGGGCCCAAAAATCATCTGGAGTCTGAGGATTATGCTGCAAATACGATTACAGGTATTCTCTTTTGCTTCTCAATTATGGATTCAATCCTTGTTGGTTCTTGAACTTGTGACTTAAGTATTTAAGAATATTTATTTATCGTGTTTCTCATTTTTTTTATTAGGTGTTGTTGATGAACAGTCCATTTCAGAGCACGATTTTAGGATTCAAGAAAGATCTTTTAGGACTCTAGGGTATGCACTGAATCCATCTGAGATAGATAATTCCAGCAAATACATAGGGAATTCTGAACTGGCAATAGAGTTAAATGGGGCCAATACCTTTAGTTCTTTGATAAAAAATAATACATCACTAAAAAGAATGCCTAAAGGAGATCCAACAATAAGCAAAGGGGAGGGTTCCTATGTTGGGCCTTGGGCTGGATACGAGGGAGAAACTATTGGAGAAAATAATGGACCCACAGAGGAAGAAATGACTGAATGGAATGCTAAAAAGCAACTCGAATCATCCGAGGATCAAAATATAATTACCAATAAGTCAAATCCGCAAACGATTACTGTCGAGAATTCAGCAGGAGATGGAGAGTCTGGTCAGGCAATAACAACTGAAAAAGAAACTACAACGTTCCACGGCGATAGTGAAAGAGATTACCAAGGAAGGACTTACATGCAATATCCTCGAGATCTAGATGATGTAAATATAAACTTTACGCGAACAAATACACAGGATTGCTATGCTCCAAAGAGGTGTATTCATCAATTCACTGCTCATCCAAAGGGCGTATCAGCAATTAAGTACCTTCCTAAAACAGGACATCTACTTTTGTCGAGCGGAATGGATGGCCAGGTGAAATTATGGGACTGCTACCACTCTAGGTCGTTGCTGCGAACCTTTTCTGGTCATTCAAAAGCAGTTCGTGACATCTCGTTTGATAGCAAAACAAATGGAGCAAAGTTCTTGTCAACCAGCTATGATAGGTTTGTTAAATTATGGGATACAGAGACCGGCCAGTGCGTGTCGAGATTTACAACCGGCAAAATTCCATATGTTAGTCGGATCCACCCAATCCAAAATAACCTATTTTTAGTTGGTCAAAACAACAAGAAGATCATACAGTATGATATGCGGACACGGAACAAGGTGCAGGAATACGATGAGCATCTGGGAGCCATCAGCACAATAACATTTGTTGACGAGGGTCGCAGATTTGTTTCGACCAGTGATGACAAAACAATGCGTGCATGGGAATTCGGAATTCCAGTGGTAATCAAACTGATTGCTGATCCTAGCATGCATTCTATACCTGCGGTCTCTGTCCACCCCAGCAGTAAGTTTTAATTTTACTCTTATTAGTTATTTAACTAATTCAATTATTCTCTTTAGAGAAATGGATAGCATGCCAAAGCCTAGACAATCAAATATTGGTGTGGAGCTGCACTGACAAGTTCAGGCAAAACAAAAAGAAAGAATTTTCTGGCCACTTGGTCGCTGGGTACGCATGTCAAATGGGATTTTCACCTGACGGCAAGTTTCTGGCATCCGGAGATTCAGAGGGCAAAGTGTGGTTTTGGGACTGGAAAACTACCCGTGTGTTCAGGAAGTTCCAGGCTCATAAGGCCGTTACTATAGGCGTCGAATGGAGCCCCGTTGAAACCAGTAAAGTGGCCACTTGCTCTTGGGATGGAACTATAAAGTACTGGGACTAGAGCTCCTACTGCTCCTATCCAGTTACACAGGTCTCTCATCTTTAAATTTTAGACTTTGTAAGCATGCTTATCTTTTGTATTATCTTAATCTTGTCAAAATCGATTTTACATTGTGGATCTTACACATTTTTTATATTAATTGGACATCCTTTTAAAAACTTGATTAAAATTAATCGATAATATCTTTGGGATGTTTTGATAAAAAAATATATTATTGTAAAAATTTCATTTAATGCCTAATTTCAAAGTGATGACGTTTTTTTTTTTTTTTTTGAAAGCTTGACATGTAATACTTGGTAATGGAGTGATGTATTTTTTCTTGTGAAAATATATTGTACTTTTGAATAATAAATAGCTATATTTTGAAGTGGAACTGCATTTATTTGGTAGTTAGGAGTGTATATTATTAGTGGAGAAAGAGATGAGACACGGATTCGCCGTTGAAGGAGCGACGAATCGTCTCGCCAAGGATATGCGATACATCGATGACATGGAGTTTGGGGCACAACTCAGAGTTCTGGTCTTGGGGAACGCTATTGGTAACTGCAATGTCGTCAATATAAGAATTGTTGATTAAATTAATTGCGTCCATAGTAAACAGACCGTGAATAACAATGGCATGAATCTTGCTGGCGCCGTGAAGTCTAAGCATGTCCGAAGCAACTTTGAGAGTTTTACCAGTATCCAGAATATCGTCCATAATAATTGCAACACGACCGGAAACTGCGCCTATAAGCCCCATAGATTCATTGTTCTCTCCGTCACGATTTGAGCTGCTTTCTTTGTGTATTAGTGCAAAATTTAAACCTAACTTGTTGCATATAGACGCGGCTCTAATTTGATTTGATTAATATGTCAAATTTTAAAAAATATCGTAAATTATAAACTTAAAAAGGAACGAAACGATAACTGAAGAAAGAGAGCTGACATTACCTTTTGGCACCCCCAGCATCAGGAGATACTATAATTGAATTCTTCCAGTCTGGAATGTTATGTTTGATATAAGATATAATACAAGGTTCAGCAAAGACCAAATCAACAGGGATTTTAAAAAATCCTTGATATTGGGCATCGTGAAGGTCCATAGCTATCAGATGGTCAGCACCTAAAAAAAAAAGATAAAACAAGTCCAATATAGGAATATTTGGGAAAATAGAAGATGGCAACCTGCTGATTCGATTAATTTACAAATTAACGTTCCGTTTCGAGGACACCATTCTTTATATCCCAATAAAGCCTCTACCAAAGAAGAAATATAAGTATAAAAAATGCAGTAAGTTATTAATGAAGTGTATAAACAATTATTAAACCAATGCTCAAATTCTAGGATAATTTACCCTTTACAGCCAAGGGGGAGCAGGTTTCAAGACGTTTACTTTGAGAATGTTCTGATTGTCTAGAATATGGAAATAAGGGGGTAACAACACTGATTTTCCTGGCACTCCCCATAAGACAGGCTTGGATGAGAATCATCAACTCAATGAGATTATCGTTGATGTTACCACAAGCAGATTGTAGAACATATACATGCTTATTTCTAACGGATTGTATTATCTCAACGCTAGTCTCTTTATTTGAAAATTTTCCCAGTTTGACTGGCAATAAATCTATGCCTAGATAATTAGCTATTCCTTTGGAAAGGGCTTGGTGGGAGGATCCAGATATCAAAACTAAGTCCTTCATCGTTAGCGAGGGTTTTACTTTCTAAATTTATTTCTTAAAAAAAAAATCTAATGAGGGAGGGGGGAGGGGGGATGTAGAGAAATATATATTTAATGCTGCAAACTAGGAGATAGCAGCTTAAAGCTCAATAGTGGTAAAGTTCAGGCCAATTAATCCTTCTTATGGGTTGGTAAGCTAAATGTCGTTGCTAAGGTACAACCAATATTAAGCCGTATTTGACTTGTCAGCTTGCTAAATTTTAAAAGAATTAGCTACTACAATTGGCAAATAACATAGCAAATTTTAATTCAGGAGCATATTTAGTCATTAAGAAAGGGAAAAAAAACGTGATTTGGGCTGAGATTAATCTAAAAAACATTTTATTAACTTCCCCTCACTCATTTTCCATCGTTTTTTTTTATTATTTCTGAAATTAGTTCATATTTTAATGTCAAATGAATCTGTTCGGCACCCCAACCCCTTAACGGTTTGAGCCAAACAATGCTAAAAGAAATGTTGGCTTTCTGATAATCTGATCTCTTCCACCGTCCTCTAAAAACTAAACCGCCATTTATTTGCATTTGCCACCCTATCCAACATTCCAGCATATAACTGGCCAACTACTGATGTTTTTTTTTATATTTGAAAAAATCAAATTAATAAATTTTTTGAATCAACCAATAAAAACGGCATATTAAAAAGAGGTCATTTGAATCAGAAAATTTACAACTTTATTACATAATCCCACTTGATAGTTCTTTTTGAATAAACATTTCACAACTTTTATTTGCTGAATTGTTTTAATTAGATGGAAGGCGTTATTATCCCAAAAAAAAAAAATTTTCTAGTGATATAAACATTACAGAGGGACAAATAGCGTCATTTTTGGGCCTTCAAATTAGAACCGTGCCCATTCTTTTTATTCCGTATCTTAGTCTGCTTTGTGGTCAAGTAATAAGCTGGAATTCGGTTAGTATCTCAGCTTCAAATTCCCACTAGTTAATTTTTTCTTTTTAAATAGGCTGTGGCAAAATAGTATTAATTCTATAACTTAGAATGAAAAGCAACAACTTTCCGTCACTGCCATCTTTAAGATGTTTCTCACAGAATTCCTCATAAATAATATATTGATCCCATCCCCAATACAGATTTATCCAGATATTTTTTACAATTTTCACAAAGCCAATACAAAAGTTAAATACTTTAAAGCATCATTATAATCCATTAAAATTTAGATTCTCTTGATATTATGAATCAATCTCCTCATAGAGGCACCCATAATTTATCATAGAGTTAAAAAATTACAAAAAAAAAAATTTTATTTAAAAAAAATTAAAATATCCGCTGTGTGGTCAAAGAGCCCAAACATTTACCAGAAAATTACATTGAATACCTCAAAACCGAGTATATAAGGGATAAATAGAAACTTCAGATTGGTGGCGTGACTTCACCTCAATGCTAATTCATAAATATTATGAATGCTTAATTTGACAAATACAAATATAGTTAATAAAGACTTGACACCAACCATCTAGGAAGCTTTTCCGATGTCAAATAACCCGTGACATTTATTAATTGAATCTCATTGATCTAAAAAAAAGCTATTCAGTTTATCTCTTCCAGTCCAAAGAGAAAAAAAGTATAATCTACTCTTATTTTTTCACACATCATGAAAATCATCTATTTTACAAGCCATTAGCTAAATTCCGATTTTATTTTACATTTTATAATGGAACTTATTTAGAGGAAAAAACCAAAATCTTTTGACATATGAAATTTTTCACAAAAAAAAAATGTCAGTATTATTTAGGAAATTCTGGCTGTATGCACGTTTTTTTTATAAAGGAAGTTAATTTCCGAAAAAAAGATTCTTTGAATTATAATTTTCTTTTTAAAAAAACAATTTATGTCATATTTAGCAACGGTTCAGGCAGTATTATTTGCGCATCTCATTAACCAATACTAAGATAGTCAACGCAGCTGCCAAAAATTTGTGTTTCAAAATAAAATATTTGTTTAAATTAAATAGTAAATACCATTCCTGGACATATATTGCTGCTAAATAATATATCAAAAAAGTTTCATATCATCATTTTTGACAATTAAAGGGGGTTCCCATTTGGCCATTAAAAATCTGATTTATTAGGCGAACCGAACCTTGGCTAATAGCGAAGTAATCAAGCCGGTTAATTTATGATGGTCGGTAGGTTAACTATACTATAATATGTTTGTTTAAATTTTTTGGGCTATTTATGTGATTTATATTGACTTCAGGGGTTTATTTAATCAGATGCACTTCTAAAATACTGTTTTTCTATTCCACGTGTATATTGTAACTTTGAATTGTCAAATCGTATTGATCGGTGAGTACTTCTACAGTCTTTATAAATCCCTTATAATTTAAATGGATTTTTTTTAGAAACACTAGTCAAAAAATAAACACCCAATAAATACATTCCTAATTCCCAATAGATATATATTAATAGTAAAAAATAGACGCATTTTCATAAACCTTGGCTTTGTATTTCGAGCCAAATATCTGACAGATAATCGCTCTTCTAGCAACCACGATCTTCAAATGAATAAAAAAAATGCGATTAAAACATGAAAATACGAGCTTTAATGATAAATATCTTTAAAAAACAACAATAGCAAATAAATCTATACACGTGATTGATCCTTTATACTTTCAAAGAGAATTTATTGATTAGCTCTAAAAATAATCATCGTAATTAAACATTAAAAACAAAACAAAAGTCACAGGACCTTTCAAAAAAGAATTAATTGGAGATGTAACTGGATAAAATTCTGAACTCTTTTTTTTCTGCCGAAAATACTGATAGGATCAAATTATAATATATCCCGCAACATCTTACTCTATTAATTCCGGCTTTAACTTCCAATTAAGTTATTCGAAATGTGACTTGATTCGTTCATAATCTATCTACCACCTCCCCCCCTCTATGCAAAATAAACCCGAAGTCTTTGATTGATCAATATAATTGCTTTTCTGTATTTGGCTTTACTATCTCTAAATTCAATCTCAGGAAAAAATATATATATGCTCTTAAAAATCAGCCCCCTTAAAGATTAATGTAAAAATTTATAAGTATCCGTAATACCAGTGAAAAAATACCAAAAAGTAAAAATAAGTAAACTATAAGAAAAATAAGCAGATTCTTATTATCACTGAAATTATGATTAAAAAATCAATAAAATTATAATTCATTGAAATTATGCATGTCAAAAAAAATATTCAAATTAAAAACTAGTCAATTCGAGCTGACTATATCCAAAATTCAGCAAATAGTAACGAAAAATGCAATTGATAAAAATAAAGACAAATATTCATTCCAATGAATACCAGATAAAAAATACTTTTTCATTAACCAAAAAATATAATATCTAGTATTTAAGTATCAGCATGGATTACATTTTTATTGTTTACTGTTTCTAAAATATATTTCTAGAGCATATATTTACTAAATTTTTTTTAATTTGATAGTACCCTTTATTAACCCCCCCCCCTTTTTCTAAAACTTATGTAATATTAAGTTTAGTCTTATTATTTATTTGCTGATATAACCATTCTTTTACCCATTTTTGAAACGAATAAATGTTTAACTTTGCTCCTCATTCACAATTGCCATTTTTATATCTATAATTCTTCAAATAATAACATGGATTTCATACTATAATCTTTTTTAGTTTCTTTCAAAAAAAAAACTCGTAGAACAAAACTTTGTTTTATATTTCTTGCCAAAAAAAAAACTCGTAGAACAAAACTTTGTTTTATATTTCTTGCCAAAAAAGTTATTTATCTTATGGAAATAAAGGCTCCACTTAACGCCAAAACTTTTTTCAAGTCACTTTTTTCAATGCTTTATATCAAGTTCAAACCCCAACTTTAGCCCAAAAATTACTTGTAAAATAAGTTATATTATCAGTTTGCAGTTATTTCGAGTTTATTTTTGCTAACTAAAAACATTTTAAAATTGAATATCATGTTTGTCAAAATGAACTAGTAATCCAGATGATAGATATGATATACCTTTTAATGTGGTTCACCTCCTTTCTACATTTTTTTTGATATTTTCTATTATTTAAATGTTATAAAAGTCCCATCTTTTTTTAGATAAAATCATATTCGATGAATATAAAAATAAACCATTGAAGAAAAGAGTGATGTTTCAAATTATTTTGATCTCATATAATCTGGTAAAAGTTTTCTTTATGAGGTTAATACTTAATATATTTAATCAATTCAATTTTTGTAAACTTTAATATTACAACAGTTTTATAAAACGGGATTTAATTTCTAATAGAATTTTTTTTGTTTTTGTAATATGTAAAAGTGTTCTGATTAAGCTTTCATAAAAAATTACAAAAAATATTGCGTCTTATTTGACACTAAAATGTCATTAAATTAGCAATGATCTTCATCTTATACTATTCGAAAAAAACGACCAGATTTTGGTAAAAATGTAAATATTTAGGAACTTTGAAATTATCGAAATAGGTATAGTCTTTATCTTTCATTTTGCAAAATAACTTGATTGAATAATAACCAAATATTATTTTTTTATACTAGTTCTAAAGTATTTTCAAGATTATATAGAATATAACCGAATTTCGAATGCAGTGAAAATTTTGTTTTCTAATATTTAATTAAAAAAATTTCACCCTTTTTTCAATTTTTGTAGATAATTTTCATATTCAGAATTTATGATTTAAAAAAACTTGTTTTATAACTAGAAAACGAAAAAAAAAATTAAATATTTATGAAAAAACTTTTTTTAGATTTAAATTAAAGATAAAAACTCAATTTCATAGCAGTTTATCAATATAAATCGCGATAACTTGAGTAAATATAAACACACTATAAAATATATCGGTTTATATGTATTTTTTGCATAAAAAAAGAAAAACGATACCTCGTATTCATGTTTTATTTTAATAAAATTTTATATTTTAAAAAACTAAAAAAACCTCCTGGAAATTATTCAAATTCACTTTTTTATATAACCAAAACATTTTTAATAAATATTAAATTAATTTAATTTCAAAATACCGATTAATTATTGGTGAATTTATTCATAAAATGGATGGTTGGCGGAAAATTAAATTATAGGAAATAATAAATTCGATTTGGAAATAATCATTTTTTTAAAATTAATAAATTTTTACTTTTTATAATGAATATTAGAGATTATATTCAACTATTTAGTTATTGCAGATAAATTTTAAAAATAATTTTTTATCTGGAAATAGAATTTTATTATTATTATTATTTGACTCAAAAAATGAACATATTATTAGCCATTAACAACTGGTTTAATTCCAGAATTAAGAATGTATGTTCGAATAATATGAGCTTTAATATTTTACATCTGCGTTTAAAAAGTCAAAATTAAATATTTTTTATTATTATTATTTCTATTTATAAATGATTTGATGGGTTGATTAAATAAATCCAATTGAATCATCGTGGTTTACGCAAATATTTTATCCATTAAAATCTAAAAATAATTAGCATTATACCTTTACCCAAATCATGTATTCATAATGGTTATGTGAATTGGTTAAAAAAATTGGTTGATTAAATATCAATTTATCTGAAAACTAGTGTTAAATTTTAATATAATATCTTGATAAAAAAAACACAGTTTTACTAATAAAAAAAATTATTACAAAGTTATATAAATAAGATACTCTAAGACATGCCATAAGTTTTTTTTAAAAAATATTGTATTAAATTAAATTCAAATTCACGATAGATCTAATAACCATGTATTTTTTGAAAAAAAATTGGCAAATTTTTCTACTATATATTTCTCAAAATTATTATTTTATACGCAAAGTGTTTTAAGAGTGTAATAAAATCATTATTGCAAATCGAGGTTTTTATAAGTACTTTTTTCAGGTAATATGTATGTTAATTTTAAATTAAAACCCGGAAAGAATTTTTTACAATAAAATATCCAGAGTTACAGACTTTTTTATGGTCTCTCTCGTTCCTAAGTTTCATGTTTAAAAAGTATATTTATACTAATTATTCTTTATTAGATATATATAAAAAAATATATATAATAATGGGTTAATTTTTTGTGAATCCCATAATATTTTTTTTTTGTATTAAGGAAATTTATTTAAAGAAAATCTTATTAAAAAATGCACCAAGAAATATCGGAAAAAATAAAAGAATTATTGAAAATTTTATTATACCAATCAAAAAAAGCTCTTATGCTGACTGCTTACCTATGTGGGGCGGATGAAATATAGTATCAGTACATTTAACTATTTCCTGTGTAAAAAACATTTACCTAATCACATTTCCACCTACTTTATATCCCCATCGGGGTTGTAAATTATATAGCAACCATCCTATGAAAAGAATTATCTGCTACGAAAGATAAGATAAAATGAAAAAAAACATCATATTTTTATTAGTCAATTTTTTTTTTAAAATTTACATTAGTTCAATTGTCAATAGCTCAACTTGAACTTCACTGTTTTAACTGTATTATTCCCTAAATCATCTCTTTAATCGATTGAATGATGAAAAAAACCATTATTTATTAATTATCTCCAAATAATAACAAAAAAATGCATAGAAATATTGTGCAAAATTTATTATTAACCAAAATTGGTTGAAAATACCTAGTTATTTTTTACTTCAAAATCAAAGTTTGTTTGGTCTTTAACAAATTCCCCTATTCACTGATTTTTTAGATGGAATTTTTCAGATTTAATTACTTAAGGATTGAAATTTTCATTAATCTCAATATAAAATCATAAAAATCCCTCATTTTCACTATTTTTTCATATTTTGAATTAAAAAAAACTTATAAAAAAAGCATATTTATAAAATGGATATGCCCCAATATTTAAGAAAATAAAATAAGTATTAAATTAAATTTAACCACTTTAAAACATAAATACAATGATAAACTGTTTTTATAGTCATTAAGCACGTGAATGCAAATTTTAAAAAGCTTATTCCAATTAAATTTTAACTTATATAATTAGAACTAATTAAGCATAATTAGTTCAATAAATTAATACTTCAAACCCAAAGTAATTAATTAAAATCAATCATTTAAGATTTTAATTTTAATCCTGTGCACAAAGTAATTGTATTCTCTGAGTTATTTCATTTATTTTCAATAAATTTTTATTAAATTCAAAGCAAATAATAAAAAATGAGTCAAGAGTGAAATTTTTTATAATTTATTATTAACAAAAATACCTGTATTCAATCAATTAATATTTGAACATGATAAAAATTATTGAGAGTAATCATATTAAAAATTTAAATGGGCTCTTCTATTCAAAAAATAGTTGTAAATTTTATTTTATTGAATGTAGTAATAGAAATAATTTGTACTTTCTATCAAGCGTTATAATCAATTGATTTATATAACTGTTATTATACCTCTTGAAACCCAACATATAAATTTATTTTTATTATTCTTGGGCTTCCAGGTTTTCCCCTTTTTTTCAGCAGGAATATTTTAATTAGTTATCTTTTTCAAATAAAAATTAAAAAGTGTTACATATAATGGCAAATTTTTTTCTAAAAAAATTCTTTGCGTGAGCAGCAAGCATCCTTACAGAATTTTTCGAACCGATTTTTTTCTCGACAGTTCTGCTATCTATTTTATTTTATTTTTTTTCGGAATTGATATCTCATTATATTTGATGTTTTAAAGGTTTGGTGAATAAATTTTTTCAAATTCATCGATAATAACCTTGGAATTTTCCAAAATTTTCTTTCACTTTTCTAATAAACTTTTGCAAAGTTTTTGGTAGAGATTAAGAAAAAAACAATATCCTTCATATCAATTTCTATTTTTTCAAAATGGTTTTTAGAAATTTTATCAATTTTTTCAGTTACATGCCAAAATTATCCCATATAGAAACAGATAATTTTTTAAAAGAATAAATCTATTCTTATTTTCACGCAATATATTTTTCACATATCTTGATATGTATTATTCAAAAATACATTTTTTCTTCTCTAATATATATTATATAAGTATGATTATTGAAACCAGAAATTGGATCTTTTGATTTTTGGGGAGAAATCTTTTAAGTATTTTGTCATTTTGGCTCAGAATCAGCAAAAATATTACCAAAAGTTAAATCTAACCCCCCCCCCCCCTTTTTTTTTTAATTGAGCCAAAAAGATGTTTATTATCTTTTTTTAATCTTCATAATTATCTTTCCTTACTACAAAAATGTCTATTGGTAAAAATAATTGGCCTAAATATGTAATACCCGCGATTATTACTGGATATATGCTTTTATTAAATTAAAGTTTAAATAAAATGCAAATTAATAGCTTCCGGAAGGTATTTGAGCATTTTCTTTGAATTTACCATTACTTTGATGTCATTCATGATAGTTAAATGATTAAAAAAATAAGAACCTGATGAATTTCCGATCTTCTCAATTTTCCACACTTTTTTTTTTCATAATTGAGGATTTTTTTTTTTTTAAATATATTTCTGAATGTAGTTTCCTTTTATAGTGTATTTTTTTTTGTATTTACTGATATTTTATCAGTTTTTAGATTTTTTTAGATTCTATATGGACTAATCCCATCCTCTATGTAACATATGACCTTGATTTTGATACCTACTTCATCGGAGCTTATACAAATTTCCAAAAAAAATTCAAAATGGTAATAATCAGCATCATTTTCATAACATTAGTCAGCTCTAAGACCGCCAGAACAAGCAAATTTTTTGATATTTTTGCAGTAATAAACAGTGTTTTTGAGCTTTTTCAAAAATCTTAATTTTTTGATTCCCCATGCTTTTTTTAATACTTTTAGGATATCTGTGAATAAAATCAAAGCAATTATTTCTTTAAGTATCCATTTTTTCGAATTTTTCAGAGTAATAGGTTAAAAGAAAATATAAAAAAACATTTTTTATTTATTCACGCCGCATACACAAAAATATATATATATATATATATTGTATTATTTGTTTTATATCACGTTTTTTATCGTGGAGCTTTAAACGTCAACTGTAAAAACGTTTTTCATCAATCATTTTGGTGCTCTTTACACTCCAAAAAAATTTTTAAACGTGTTTTAAATATATTTTTCTAACATTCCAATTTTTTATAGATATATTTTACTCGCTTGATTTTTTTTTTCGATCAAAAAAAATCTTTTAAAGATATTTTTTAAGCCAATTAAATCGATTTTGTGAAATATTCGAAATATCAAATTATCGATGACGATTTTTAAACAAAACTTGATAAAAATATGTTTTGTGTAATAAAATTTTAGAGATATTTGATTTAATAAGGATATTTTTAGAAAAAAAAGGATATCTGTGAGAAATTTTGGGGTTTATGATGTAAATTTGCTGATTAATATTAACCAACCTTTTAAATCCATTTCCCAAGACCTTTATTAAATTCGCTTGCCTTCTGGAGGAACATGTATATTTTTCACTGCACCAATTCCTGAATTTTTTTTTAAATCGAATAATATTCTGCTTTGATTTTTGGTAGCCTTTTAATGAAAATAATTAGGCCCAATGAATCTCTAGGCGAAATTTGGGGGTTGATGATGCTTCATTTAATACCCACATCGATTTTTTCTAGGTCTTACTGTCATATAGAGGGATTTTTATCTTTTAGTATCAGGAAAGATTTCTTTCATAATTATTCTTACACTGTTGAATGTATAAAATGCCATCATGATTGGGAAGCATAAAAAAAAGCTTCTATATCCTAATAACCACCACCACCACAATTTTTTATCTAATATTTTGTAACACATATGATATCAGGCTTCATAGAGTACAGCATTATGAGCCGTTTTATTTAGGCCAGCCTGGGAGAATACGTTTGGTCTTGGTATTTTGGGTCAAATAAAATTTATATTAGATCCTTGTTTTTTTAACCGCATTTTTTGCGAGAATGTCTATCTCTTGTTTTCCATATTTCAGCAAAAACTTCACGAACACATCAATTGAAAGTAAAAATCAAGTTTGTTACAAGAAATGAACGGGTGAGTATCTTAGACTCACGATTAATGGTAAGTAAATTACTCGTGACCTGTTTAATTCCTTAAGTAATGCTATAAAATATATTCTATGATACTTACAATTTCGGGTATTAATGTTCAGCCAAATTTCCTAACAAAGGGTGGGGATTTAATTTTTTCCAAGTTTGTCACAAGTGATTTCGTCTGGATCTCAGATATTTTTAAAGCGAGCGTAAAAATCATCAATTTTTTGCTATTACTGTTTAAACATCGATATAATACCTACCAGAATCCCGAGAAAATTATGGAATTTGTAAATTTTATGCAGGGGTTTTCCACATAATCCATGGATCTTCTGTTACCGAGTCTCCGTAGAAAAAGAAATCCATCCCATTCATTAAGATTATATATCCAAGATTCAAGATTTTGAACAGTAGGATCGAAATCTTAACAATATATTTCCATAATAATCTGAGCACTTAATTCATTTTTTAAATCGAGTATATGTTTCAAAGTCAATCTAGCAGGCAGAAAAGTTGCCAGTTTTTTACAAGTATTTTTTTGAATTAGTTTGGAAACTTTCCTAAGGATGTCTCTCCATCGCGAGGAAACTTACCTTATTCTCCCCTTAAATTTCTGTTATTGATTTTGAAAACTTTCAGAGACAGAATTCAACTATTTTTCATCAACCCAAGATTTAATATAATCTGAGTTGAATTTAGTTCTGATTTCTCTGTTTATGAGAAATTCCAACTCCCTTTTTTCCAATTGTATGAGTGTGTTTTGTCGGAGAATAGCACCTTTTGGTTCCCCGTAAATCGGAATTCGACTTGTTATTCTAAGGCTTTGATATTCTTAAAAAACACCAAGTTTAGCACCAGAAGAAATTTATATGTAAATGTGCAGACATTGAGATTGAGACTTAAACTATGATTAGGAGTTTTTATTCCCAGTTATCCCAACAAAAATTAAGAATTCATAAGTTTTTTTTACTAGAAAATTTGCTAAAATGCAACTTTAAAGTCCATGAAAACAGAAAATATTTTTCAATTTATTAGCCTGCTCATAATTAAGGCAATTCAATTTTGGAGATCCTTGTCCCGGCCTACTGATAAAGTATCCTGGACTTAATACTGCCATAAGAATTTCCTTTTTTTTGAGTATGCACAGCGGGATGTTATAAAAATCTTTGACTACGGTCACCACTTCAATTAGCCCCTTTTTTCTATATAGGAAGGTTAGCCCCTCTTTAAATTAGTTCTTGCTCTTTTATTTTTCGCTTTTATCTGTTAGGAGAACTACTTATTGATTGGTATATCTAATTTTGGTCTCTTGTTGTTCTCAAAGAAGTTGGGAAAAAGAAAAAATGATTTCTTTCAAAAATATTCAATTTTAAGGTTTTTTCTCATTTTAATGATATTAGGAGACTCTTTTTCCACAATATTCTGAACCTGAAAGCTGTCCTCAAACATCTTTCTGGCCATTTTTATTAAATCTCCGGGTGGCCCTCTAACGCTGGCAACTGATTATTCATTACTTCACCCTACTCATCTTTCCTTTGAATATTGCTTATAACCCTGAAATTAGTTTGGGGTTGATGAATCCTGGATAGGGAATCGATATTTTTCTTTTTAGATTTGTTTTGCTACTAAGATCTCTAGAAATTACAGCCCACAGAAATGGTGAAAATAACCAATCAATCTAAATTCTATATTTTTACCTCTTTCATTTTGAAAGTGTTGGAATTTCAGATTGTCCTGGCATATCAGCAGCTTCATTAAGGGCTCTAATACTTTTCCAGGCTTTCCAATCAAGCTCATTTCCATAAGGATATTATCTAAATGTTACTGGAACCTCATATTTTACATGCTTAAAATCAAATCTCTTACCATATATATTATGAAAAAATTACAGGTCTTCTTCAGATATTTCTAAGCTGTCCTACAACCTTTCGAGTATTAAAGTAGTCTATGTGTTTTTCATTTTTTTCGATTCGTAAATATATTGCAAATATCTCTTTCAGATTTTTTTGCCAGATAATTCACGTTTTTATTGAATGTTGAATAAGGATGGTCAATTTCAATCAATCTTTACAAATATATATTTTCCCTTTCTTTCATAATATGACCCACAACTTAAAAAGCCCATTCTCTATTCTGGGGATAAGAATTTTTGGGCTCTGGATGGATATAAAAAAATTGGCCGACATGCTGAAGGTTATTTGAGGGTACTCAGAGAATATGTACCTATTAGAAATTGAACTTCGAATGGAGGTAATTTTTGCAGCACTTTTTTTATCCTGTTCAAAATTCGGTTCATCGGCTCAAAACCCTTGTTTTTATTATTAATTTTAAACTTCAAAATCTTATTAATGTCTGACAGATTACTTTTTTTAAGGAAAATATAACAATTTTTCAGAGAATACGCGCTATATTTTTTTATATAATGTAATGTAATGTATCGTATCGAGTATTTTTATTTTATTTCAATAAGATAAATAAGGTCGTTGCGCTTTAAAGACACCATATTCGAAGTTAATTATTTAAATATATTTAAAATCAGTAAAAATAATATGAAAAAAGTCATCAAAGAAAACCTTTTGATAAAATAAATAAAGAAATAGAAGATACACCCAAAACGTGCTGTTGGAAATATTAGAAGATTACCATGTCTGCCCATTTTTTCTTAAATTTGCATATATTTTCTGATTCCGGTTAGAGAAAAAAATTTGGATTTTGCTTTTGGGTATATACTCGGAATTTCTACCATAAATTTTGAAATTTATGAAAAATAGCTTTCTTACAAAAAATTAATTATAGAAATGCAAATTAAAAATAAAATAAAAGTTAATGACAATTAAAATATTGAATAAGAGCTGTTTCTTTTTTCACAAAGCTTTTTTTCGACATTCACATGGAATGGAAATATTTATGAAATTCAAGAGTCGAGAAATATAATACAAATTAATATCATGAAGAATAAATTGATCCTTTGAAAAGAAAAACCTATATCTTTAATCAAATAGCCCAATTTTTAGACATTATGTGGGATAATGAGTAGAAAAAGTAATAGCCATACAGAAAAAAATAGGTATTGTAATTTGTTGGTGGGGGGGGGGGGGTTCCTGGCTCATGGATAAATTTTCTCCTCAAAATTATGGGATCAAAGAACTTCATCATTATGTCTCTGCCTGAACTGGTTTCCATAAAGCTATGTGTCTCATGTGTCATATTATTAGCTAAAGATTGTAATTTGTTTTATAAAGATCAATTTTTTTATGCTATATATATTTTAATAAGATTTTATTCTATTTTCAGTCATTTTTGTTAAAGTAATAAAAGTTACGACTTTAAAAGAAATGGGATATGGATGTTAATAGTAATTGCGATTTCTTTAGTATAATTTATTAAGAAATAATCCTATTACCCCAATAACTGTTGTCCAAATTAGTTTGCTAAAAACCTCGATTCGCCTCTTATTAGGTTAATTTATTACCAGTATTTTTAATTTCTTGGCCTTTTTGGTTTCATAATTTATAATTACAATTTGAAATCAAAATAATGTTAATTTTCCTCTCTTTTTTGTTTTCAAAAAAGCCCTTTCATCCATTTTAGAAGAAATTTTCTTTCATTTTGTCCTAATAAACTTAGTTATTTTTAATCAAAAGGCTCTACGACAAAGGATTATTTATTTTTATTTGCAACAAGTTCTATTGATACTTTGTAAAACCTATTTCCCAAATTCTTTTATAACCTATTTTTTTTTGCCTTTTTGCGAAAATTGTTTACTGATTTACTCAAATTGTATATTATAAACATATTGTGATACAAATTAAGTTTGATCATATTATTCAGCCATTTTGTTCTCAATCTGATAATTTCGATTTTAAATGATCTTCTCATAAATTCCATCATATTTTTTTTACAAATATGAAAGAATCGGCTCATTAGATCTAAAGAATCACACACATTTATCATGATAATAAAAATTTAACCGATATCCTGTTGTCTAATGACTGAGAGAAACTCAGCATATTATACCATCCCATAAAACTAACCAAGTACGGGTAAATGAAGTGGGTGTTACAGGTTTCTTAAAGTCTCTATTTTCTACATATTTAATTTAGTAGAGCTTAATCTTGAAGCCAAATTTTATAAAGCAGTATATAATTCATATCTTATTAAAAAAATGATACTACCTCCTTGCTTGGCAAGATGGTGATTATATTTTACTCTAATATTTTAGTTTTTGAAAAAGTCCTTGTCTCCAAACTAAGAATCATCCCTCTAAGATTAATTATAATGTGAATCATAGAGTTGAGTTTTTTTGCCTGATGTAAGCCAAAACCCAACTAAAGTGTAGCATCATCAGCTGAGTTTAGAAATAAGCATGTCTCTTGAGATGAGCCACCCGAATTTCTAAACAATGGCCAGATGGCCTGAATTTAGGAAAATTTAAACCATGAGAAAAAAAATCACAAGATAATTTATCGATATTAGTATAAGTTGTATACTTTTTCCACATTTTTACTTGTAGTATTCTTGCATAGCACAAATGCGGGAAGGCTACAGTTCAAAACTATGGCATAATTGGCTAATAAATATGTAAATTTGGAATAGACATTAGATTGGGTAAAACCAACAATTTTTTTTGAGAAAAAAAAAGTATCCTTGAAAGTATTGCCTTAGAATAATTGTCCAATCATGGTTTAATTATGTGTAGGGATTACAAATTGGATTCACTAGCGAAGTGTAGATGATTTGTTTATCAATAATAGAAATAATGGATAGATAGGTTTTTTGATTGTGCCATTTCCCATAATAATTTGAATAGGCATATTAATATCTAATATACGCAAGTCCAAAGCAACTCGCATATAAAAACTGATATCCGATATGAAAATTTCCAGGCATCTCCAACTTAGTCTCTAGAAAATAGAATTCAAAATCACTATTGAGGTTTTTTAAATGAAGAAAAATAACTCTTCAAACAATGTCCCCACATCTAATTACAATAGTTCGAGTAATTATAAATTACCAAATAATAAGGTAACTATAGTACATAAATCTTCATTTTATATTTTTGATTCCAATTATTTATAACCCACTGGCAGTTCAGATGGGTTTCTTGAAAGTTTTCAAGATCTAATTTCTGATATAATTTTCAAAAAAAGAAAAATAAATTAAAAATAACATTAGATGATCCAAATATATTTTCTTCTGCTCGCGAGTCGGGTACAGATTTTTATCGGAGTCAAAATCCGTTAGATTTAATTTCAATTCCCTCCGGATCGCTTCAAAAAAAGGGACAATTAATTCAATCCTACAATAAATCGAATTATTTATCTAATAGCCAAATAAAAATAAATATATCACCCAGAGATTTCCAAGATTTAAACAGATTATCTGAATTCCTCAAAACAATCCAGTCAAAAAATTCTAATAAAGATTATTCGATACCTTTTTCTCAAATTTTGTTCGAATTAGGAAATGTTTCACAAGAAATTAATTCTGCTGAATTCCGAAATTGCGGATACCTAGCTTGCCCCAACACACAAATTCTTTCTACTAGAAATATAGAAAATCAAAAATCTTCAAAAATAGACCAACTGGATTCGATTCAAAACGAATTAAAAAACATCATAATATATACTTTATCTATTTTGGATTTTTATTTCACCTCTAAAAACCCAACCAATCAATATGATGATTGTATCTCTTCGATTTTAGAAACAATATTTACACTACTGAATGGATCTTGGTTTATGAATTTCGATAAAGAAGAGGATGGTTTTCCTAATAGTATTTTTATTGAAAAGATATCATTTATGCTAGTTACTTGCATAAATTCAGGGTCAATTAAGGTTTCAAATTATGCTTATAATGTCATAATATTATTGGATTTCAAATATGATTATTATTCAATAATGAATACTGATCTCATAAAACTAATCGAGAAATCCATTCAAAATCTATGGTCAATTCAGACTCAGGAATACGATGAAATCGCTATTTCCTCGCAAATTCTTTTTCAAACAGTTTCGAACTGGGTTTTTGTAAAACCATCAGTTTCAAAGTCAAATTCAGCTGGAACATGTCATTCCAGACTTTTTGGTTATTTAGAGTATTTATTGTGTTCATTTGACTCTTGTAACTCTCCTTCGCCTGTTTTTAAAACAGATACCAACCAAACGATTATTCTCACTGAACTATCAAAAATGTTGATATCAGTATCGTTAAAGTGTAATATTAACCCTTTTTTGTTTCCTCCAGAGCTTATATCTAGCAAAAAAATATGGAATACTGTTGTTTCATCAAGGTTTTGCAATCTTCTATCCAAAAAAAAGGACAGCTCCGTCTTGATAGGCGATCTCTATCCATCCATTGTAAGACTTATCTTTTGTTTGTCCAGTACCGAGATATGCCAAGCTAACATCAATTCTTTTTCAAAATCCATTTTTTCTTTCTTTTTGAATGTTTTGGGATCACGTTTTAATGAGGACGATTTCTTTAACTCCATTAAAATAAATTCGGAGTTAAATTTCAATAGCGATTATATTTTAAACATTTTTGAATCACTGAAATTATGGTTGCAATTACAGCCCAAAAAGTTTCATGAACTTGCCATTGACCAAAGTTTGTTAGATGTTTTGAATTTTTTGCTAAGTCATTTCTCGTTTTGTTGCTTTGAAAACATGCCAAAGGTTAACGGAAATTTCATTGAAAAGCAAAAAGTTTCGATAGAATCTTCCGGAATATCAATCATTTCCGACATTATTTCTCTTTTAAATTCTGCACTTGAATCAGAAAATCTTTTTATAGAAAACAGTCTACAACCAACAAGAAATCCCAAGTCTGGAGTGTATTCAAAACCAAGCCACAGATCGAATACCTTCGATTATTATCTTTCAAACAATATTTTAAACAATACTAATTTTTTTCAATTGTTGGAGAAAATATTCATAAATTCATCTAAAGATAAGCACTATTCTTATCAAACCTTCAACATTACTACTAAGTTGTTTACTAATATTATTTTAAATATGACGTTACAAAATTTGAACTCAAAAACTTCTCTCAAAGATCCTAAAACCGTCAGAAATTTTAAAAATGAAAACATTTTATCCTCGGAAACTCAAAAAATGTTTGATTCAAAATTTTTTCATTTGATCAGACAAGTAATAAAAATGGACGGAGTTTTACAGGATGGAGATACTAATAAGAGTTATTTACTGCAGCGGGTTTATATCAATTTTTCTTTGGTTTCAAATTTGCACTCTTTATTGCATAATGCATATAAATCCGCAGCAAATACGTACATATTCCAAATTTTCGCTGATTACAATACTACACAAATATTTTCAGATCTGACTTATCTTCAATCTCAATTTTTGGATCTTATAATTCTAAAACTCCCTCAAATCTTTACAGAATATTCAAATGTTAAGGAAAAATATTTATTAAAAACCAACAATAACAATGATGAAGCCATTTTCCCTGATATCAACATAAAAAAGTCACTGGTTAATAATCTGGATATGGAAATTAAATCATTTCCCACTACAATTTATAGCTTTGGAGCATTGGTTTTGTCCTCACTGTCTCAAATTAGTTTTCAAAATAACCTTGTTTATGACAAACTTTCAAGTTTGGATTTCGATTTCCATTTCTGTAAATATTATTCTGAGTTAGTTAAACTGTTCAACATAAATTCAAATTTCTCTATCGAATCGAAAGAAATAGAGATATGTCAAGTTTTGGCTGAATTTTGTTTATCAAGTGGATATAATAATGGAAATACCCACTCAGGGCTACTAGATTTTACACCTTTACATAAAATTCAAATCGATTTGCTACTAGGAATGTACCCCTTGATGGACCTTGATTCCAAATTGTTAATTTTAAATAGGATTTTTAACATACCGATCTCAGATATTCATTTGGTTATGGGTTTAGCGAATTCTGACTTCCCTATTCAAATAATAATGTCAATGTTATCAATTTCAAAGGTGATTCCTTACAAGTTTAATTCTGGTGAAATTTTATTAGAATATCTGGGAATGTCTTCTGCAGTATTATCCAAGCTCTGGGCTGTAAATTCTAATCCAAGGCATTTCAAAATTTTATTTAGAGCATTGGTGAACGCAGAAATGATTGTTAACTCTCAATGTAAAAAAGCTCTTAAAGATATGACTCGAAATTCAAGGACTCAAGAAGCTTCTGATGATGACATTTCCCAGCATAAAATTTTTTTAATCCCAAACGGTTTACCAAGTTTGGGGTTTTCTGACTTAACATTGGATGATGATGAAGTGGTTGATCTAAATTCTGTAACCGAAGATTCTTTCAATGAAGATCCCTACCACATGAAGGATGTTAATTGCCAAGATTTTCATCTTTTCAGACGAAAAATGATTAATTTTATAAGATCCAGTCTTTTATCTGCTTTAAACGAAGGAATCGTGAACAGTTCTAATGAAAACTTCTTTTATTTCACAGGAGAAAATTCTGGCCTTTTGTTACCCCGCTTCAAGAGGTTGACTCCCAAGGGCTTTAGTATACACTTGTGGTTTAACATTAACTCCGAATCAAAAATTTTAAACCACAGTAATTATATGGTATTATTTCATCTATGTTGTCCTAACGATGATTATTTTTCTCTTAGATATAACTCAATGAGTAAATTCCTTGAGATAGAGTTTAAATCTAAGGGCCACTGTTCTACAATAGTTCTATCTAATAGCTTGATATCTTCTGATGATTGGCAATCAATTTCTCTCAGCTACTGTCAAACAAAGAGATCTTGGACGTCGGGCCAAACACCATCCTTAACTGTATTTGTCAATGGATTATTTTCACAATCTAGTTCTCCTGAGTTTTTGAATGATGGGTGTTATTCTAGTTTATTTTTCGGCTGTTCTCCGCTTCAGATCGATCATAATAATTTCCCTGATATTGAATGTGTTGAAGTTTTTGAAAATTTAGATTATCTAAATATCGAGAATTGTTTTAATGGAAAGATGTCTACGATTTATATGTTTGATGGTCCTGTTTCTGAAAAGCATGCCAAAGCTTTCTACAACCTGGGACCAATGTACTCAGACTTATTCAAATCTATTAATGATGATTCCATTCTTTACTCTCAGGATTTCGTCAGAGATTCAATTTTTTTCGATTTGAAAAACAAGGAAAAACAATATCAATATGGAAGTGACAAAAATAGTATTAACATAAACAAAGATTTGAGACTATACGGAGATTTAAATTTTTTATTTGAAACTAGGACAGACTTGAAAATTCTCTTATGTTTAAAGCCCCAAAGTCTTATTAATTCTTCCCCAATTCTTTCAGATAGCTCTTCCATGGGGTTAAGCCAATCCTTAATGATTCATACCCTTAAAGATGAAGGAATCGATCTTAAATCCAAAATAAAAATAAATAAGTTAAAAAATAGCAAATTACTCCTGATATTATCACTAGAAATTTGCTATGTTCGCAAAGTTTACTCTTTTAAGAAGTCTTCGGTATGTGAATCTTTGTCCCAAATTTCCGGGCCAAGTATTTTCTCTTATTTCCCAATTTTTTTCTCCATGCCTGATCTTTCAGCTTCATTCGAAGTAGACAATAAAATTCAACTATATCTTGAAAAAAATATCAAACACAGTTCTTACATTTTCAACAAAGGAATAATTACAGGTCTATTAAGATTACATGGTAATTTGTTGCTTAAATTTCCAATCCAGAAATTACTTGAGGGTGATCATTTTAATTTCTCCCTTTTATCAACAATTGTATCGCAAAATTCTGGGGGTATATGTAACCATCTGAAAATAGATACCATAAACCTATTAAAGCAAATAGAAATCGAATTTCACAGTATGTTTTTGTCCCATAGATTGGATGAGAAGATTCGAAATTTTTATTTGGTAAGCATGTATAACATTAGTATTAATTGGATTTTAAATATTAGCATTTGGAGGAGGGCTACTTTCAAAGTCCAACTGTTTTATGCCAATGAAATTTTTAATGGGTTAAAGAGGGGCTATTTCCCTATTGATATCTCAAATACAATATTAGCCAACGAGTCACTTATCAAACTTATTTCCACTTCCAAAGAGTTGAACTGCAATGCCTTAGGATCGGTTTTAGACAATGAATCAAACAATTTATCCTTGAGTTGTAGAACGTCAATATTTTCTATTTTAAATGTTCTTAGAGATTATTATTCCTACGATTACAGTAACATTTACCCATTAGTACGATCTAGTATTGAAATACCACCTCATTCCGATCCTTCAGTCTATATGTGGACTAATTGGAAATTAAATTCTGAAATTACCACCCAAGCCTTTTCAAAAGGCGCTATGTCAAATATATTCCTTTCTAGTAATGAGAAAAATGAAATAAGAAAAGTTTATCTTGACTCTTTACTATTTTTGCTTAGTAAAGCCGAAAGTTCGAAAAATTCCGGGAATCCTATATTATCCAATTACGAAGCAAAAAAGTACGTGGATCATTTGGTTTATATGTGTAACAGAGACTCATTGCATGTTTCTGAACTTCTTAACGCACTGTTTATTTGTATTTCCGACAATTCGGAACTCTCTAAATCCATCGCGACCAAACTTTGTAAGTTTGGGCTCGTCAACTCATTGTGTTATTTAATACAATTTGATGATGATTTCCTATGTTCAAAAGCTGTAGAAATGGTTGTGTTACTACATAATATGTCTTTGGAGGCCTCAAATGTGTCTTCAACAAGCATGTATACATTTAATCTAATCGGAAATAGAAACATTACGTTTGTTTCCAAAGCTAATCTTGACTACGTCTTTACTCTCTTGAAATCGAAACAAAAATTGACGATGAATATATATCTAGCTTTGATTTCTGTGGCTATTGGCATCGGGGATCAAATGTCTTTTCTTGCCATTAGCAATATAAATTTTGACCTTCAGGATGATAATTATCAGCGTGAAAACCTTGAGAATACCCAGGTCGGTGGTATCGCAATCAGTCTTCCTCATAAAACGATATCTAATGTTGATGCTATCATCATTATATTAGAATTACTTGCTCTTCCCAACACATCTGACAGAATCAAATCTCTTGTTCTTAATGACCTCTTGGAGATATTTCTGAATAACAAAGAGAATTTCTCCAAAATTACTTCCGCTTCAAATTCTTACCTCTATAATCTTTTCATTCTTTCCACAGCTCCATCTGATTGCATCAGTGTTCCTATTTACGATATTGGGGATTTGTCCGATGGGGATCAGCCAGATCTGTTCCCCGGATCCTTTAAAGATAAATTTCATGTATCCAGCACTTCTGAAAGAACAGAATGTAAATCTGAACAGGATTTGACTTTTTCTTTTGATTCAAAAGTTAAAATGATTAAAACCGCTTATTTACTTAAGGATAGAAGTGGTATTGAGAACAATCAAGATTCTCCATCTTTTCCTAGTGATTTTAGTAATCTCCAAGAAACCTCTGGACTATCAGTTACTTCTTCCATCAATAACAAATCAGAAGAGCCTGGATACGGTAATCCCTCTTTATTTAAAGATTCCAGTGCCCAGTACCCACTTCAGGCATTTAAACTATTGGTATCTTTATTGTGGCAATCTATCAAATCTATCGAAAACTCTTTGGATCAACTTAAAAATTCCATTTCAATAATATGGATCGTCTCACCTTTGAGAGGGTCCGAAATAATGTTTAAACTTTTCTATAACTTGGTAGAGCTTACTCAAGCTGTGATATATGAGATTCAAGTTTATAAAGATGAAAATGATCGTTTTTTAGCTTCTAAGGAGGAGCAAAGAATATTAGTTTCTAATTTAGATGAATTTCTGAAACTTGTGGAGAGCTGGTTAATTAGCGGGCTATCTTTTCAAAAATTGATCTCACAGAATAAAAATAGTCTAATTTATCACAAGAATTCTTCATTTGATCCATCAATCCTCAAATCTAAATCATCTTCTACTTTTAGCCCCTGGGACACCAACTATGAATTTTGCAAGCAATATCAAGACTTGCTATTTTCCCTTACAGACTTAAACCAATTTGAATCTTTTAATATCAAAAGATCGGATATATGCTCAAGAATTTTATGGACCCTAATCTCTGGATTAAAATCAACTCGTGAAAATATCATTATAGATACTTTAAAATCATTAATCAGACTTCTTCAAACACATCCTTTACAAATTTTTATTGAAAGAAATACCGGAAGTACTAATGTTGAAACCAGCTCTGGGTCCATATGTAAAGACAATGAGTGCCCCGTAGTTCAAAATTATTTACCGCTATTGGGACAACTTCATCAAACATATTTACTGTTTAATTCTCATTCTGGGAACCAAACTTCATCAAAATCAGATGACAACAAATCCGAACCTTTACCCGGCTTCTCACAAGAAATATTTTTGCTTTACGCCATAATACTGCAACAATACTTACCTATTCTTGTTGATAATAACAGATATATTTTTTCTGCTTCCTTGCCAACCTTTTCATCTATTTTGGGAAAATCCCTCCCCAACGAACCTAGTCTATCCAATTCGGTTGGAGTTATGAACTTTATTAAAAGTAGTTACTGGATTAATGTATGTAAAGACAACTTGACCCCAGAAATTTTGAAATTTGATGAAGATGAGATATCTTTTCGGGAATCCTTCATTATTTCGTCTTTAAACAAAATAAGAGAAATGTTGACTATTAAATTTGACTATGATTTTAAAGAAGAAAAAAATAGTAAATATACAGAGTCTATGGTTTCCAACTCTATTAAGAATTCATTATCATCTGAATCTGATTGTATCTGTGAGATAGTTTCTTTCAAAGTCGCGATATCATATTCTGTACCTCCGATTTTTATTTTTTTGCATAATTACAATCTTTTTGTTACATTTAATAGTTTGAGTTTAGCTATAACAAGGGCAGTAGATGCTATTGATCAAGTCCTACCTAATAGGCCGTTGCAAAACTCATCAAAATCAAAGTCTAATCTTAGTAGAAATATTAGCACAAAATTAAGTAAAAGCTACCAATCCTTAGTCCAAAAGGTACTGTCTCTCAAATTAAAGGAGTATCTAGTCAATATGAAAATTCACTTGAAAGCTGTTAAGCATTTGACTTCCCCTAGACAAACTTTTTCAAAAGATATATATGCTTGGTGGGATTCAAATGATGTTAATCTTGATTTTGAATGGCAATCTATAGGTACAATAAATTTACTAGACGTGTCTGACTCAAATTACAAGGGCTGGTCAGTGGATTATGTTCAAGACAAATCCAGGATGCTTCAAAGACTAGTTCCAATTAAAAGTAAAGATTTTTATAGGCCAGCGTCATCTAAAAAAACTAATAGATCCTCAAACGAGAATCAACTTAGTGATGAAGAATCTAGTCTAAGTTTTACTTTGCATAACCAAAGCAAACCTTATGAGTATGATCTAGAGAAAAATTACGTAAAAAGATTTTTAAACTTCAAAAAAAAGAATATTTCTGTGGGGTTCTATATAGTTCCATCTCCAAAGGATTCAATTTTTAGACTAAAATGCTCCAAGGTCATGCTTCTTCATGAAGTTTATGGTTATTTAGATGTAGCAAATGATTTGATTTTCTGGACTGTTATTCATAATAACCTTGGCTATCCTTTATTAGAATATGATACTAATCCAACAAGCACTTATTCGAGAAGGGGATCCCAGGATAAATTGAATTCCAAGTTACTAATGCCCCAAGCAATTCTGAGTCAATTGGATTTAGATTTCAGTTATCAAATATCCGATATAATAGAAATTCAAATAAGAACCATCTGTTATAAGCCGTCTGGAATCGAGTTGTTTTTTAAAAACAGAACATCTGTTCTCTTCCATATCTCCAAAAAGAATGAATTAGAGAGTTTTTATGATTTAATTCTAAAGTTAAATCCATTACTTAAAAAAATCCCTTTCTCTGAAGCTTCTTGCCCGCAAAAGATGTTAGAAATTTCACAAATAACTTACAGATGGAAAATAGGTCAATTGACAAATTTTGATTATTTGATGGCTCTAAACACTCTTTCTGGTAGATCTTATAATGACCTATCCCAATACCCAATATTTCCTTGGATATTAAAAGATTATACTAGCTCCAAACTGGATTTAAATAGTCCAAAAATTTATAGAGATTTGTCTAAACCCATAGGAGCATTAAACGATGAACGACTTTCAAAATTTAGAGAAAGATGCAACTCCTTTGAAGATCCTTCTGGAAAAATTCCAAAATTTTTGTATGGAACTCACTATTCCTCACCGGCATCTCTGTCTCACTTTTTAATAAGAAATGAACCTTACACATCTATTCACATATTACTCCAGAATGGGAAATTCGATTTCGCCGATAGGCAATTTTACTCTATAAATGAGGCATGGAATAGCTGTATTAATAGTAGCTGGGATGTAAAAGAACTTATACCTGAATTTTTCTACCAACCTGATTTTTTACTGAACCATATGGCTCTGGATCTTGGCTCTAAACAGGATGGAAAAAAGCTAGGCGACGTTGAGCTTCCCCCTTGGGCTGAATCTTCTCCCGCCAAATTCATAGAGTTGCACAGAAAAGCTCTTGAATCGGAGTACGTGAGTTCTAATTTACATCATTGGATTGATTTGATTTTCGGATATAAACAGAAAGGAGAGGAGGCGAAAAAATCGGATAACCTATTTTATTACCTAACTTATCCTAACGTTGCTATGATGGATTCAATCATCGATGAAACAGAGAAAAAAAGCATGGAGTTACAAATGAAATATTTTGGACAAACACCTAACCAACTATTTCTGACTCCCCACCCCAAAAGAGATCCTATAACCCCTCAATTTAGACCAATCTGTGATCAATTATTACATTCTGAATATTTTGTATTAAATCTTCAAACCGATTCATGTCCTGAATTACTCCCTGAGGTTTCCAAATTTTCCTGCCCAATAATTCATACCCAACCCATCGATATTTATAGCATGGTTCCTTGCTTTGATATTAATCTCAAATCAATTGTTAACTCAGAGTCCAACTCTGTAACGAATGAATTTTCCGAGTTTGTTTTTACTATAGATGCTAATGGTAGATTTCGCATTCATAAAATCGAAATTTTGACGAAGTTAAATATGGATATCGATTCTCTGGATTCTAAAGCTACCGATTCCATCAGAACCTTGGAGAATATCTCTAAAGTTGACTTAATATTAACTCCCATATTATCCTCTTTGCTATTATCCCATTCAATTGATGAAAACTGCGCTGTAGCTAATTCTTTGGAGTCTATAAAATATTGCACCAGTTTTTGCAAACCCAATTTAGTCGCCTGTACCAACACTGATGAAACTACAATTATTAAAATTCCATTTGATGATCTTTTTTTTGGAAATGGAAATACTGATGTTGAAAAATCTAATCTGAATCCTATTTCCGGGCATATTGTACTACCCTGCTCTGGCATCTTAAAAAGTTCAATCAATTCCGATTTAACGATTAACCACCCGATTATCAGGAATAACAACAGCACTCTTTGCATGTCATCAGAAATTTCAACAAGACCTCAGTCTAGCTCCTCGCCATCACATAACCTTTCACCAATTTCATCATTCTCTGAGGATGACTTTGTTAATATCACGTCTAAATATTTTAATTTAAGCTTTTCTAAAACCATGCCTTGTAATACTAATATTAGAAATTCCGAACAGATTCCGTCTTTAGCTGAAAACACTGCGTTTTCCATTTTGAAATCTCACCTATCTAACTATAGTGAATCTATTTATCAAAATCTTAATATCAATGACTCAAAAAAAAAAAAAATTGGTGCACGTAAAGAGAGTTCTATCACTAAATCCATATTTGGAACTTTGTCAGATCTTGGGGCTAGTTCAAATTTTTCCATTAGAGACAAAAGCTCCTTAATTGGTCTAGGATTTGGTTCAAAAAATTTGAGCCTGAGTAGCCCTTCTATTCTATCCAAAAAATCTTATAGCGAATGGAAAATCACGTCATCTATATATCATGATTCATGTTTTGGTTTAAACTCTTCTGAAGAATCAGTCAAGTTTGCTAAAAGCTACCAAGCAGAACCCCCATCAATAAACGACTCAAAAATATTTTCTCACTTGGTGAATAACGTTAGTAAAAATGAAGATGTAGACGTTTCTCCTTTAAACCATTCCAACAAGTTGCATAATCTTACAGATAATCTATCGATTTCATTAAACCCCCCGTTGAATAAGAATCAGAGCTGCATTTCTTTTAGCAATTGCGGAACATTGTTATCTGTGGGCTGTGAGGACGGTTCTATTTTTATCTATTCTATATCTAAAACATATTCACCTATGCAAAAATTTAGCACACTTGGAGATAAAATAACTAAAAATTTACAACAGAGTGTTTATGGCTCCTATAATGAATCTATAAATGAAGGACAAAATTTTCATAAAAACAATTCTTCCGAACCTGTCTCCTATGTACAAGACTTAATGCATGAAAAGATCTATACTAATGATTTAACTAAGATTTTAAATGATGGCGTAGAGATAGGAAGATCGAATAATTTAACTAATCAGTATCAATCTAAAATTGCTGATAATAAAATATACAGTAAACCCATTACTAAACAGGATTCAAAAAAAGATGGTCCTAATATTGAAAAGTTACAATATTCTCAAATATCTCGCTTAATTGGGCACACAATTTCTCACGATGGCAGCGTAAAGAATATATGTCTTGATACTAACCTAGATTTAATGGTTTCATGTTCTCTTGACAACACGATTGTAATCCACTCATTAAGTAAAATGAAGGTTATTAGAACTTTGAGGCCCAATTTTAACATAGAAACTTTAAAATATGAAAATCGCGAAAATTTATACTTTAATAAATCCATTGGAAGTGATGAAACCAAAGATTTGGACTCATTTAATCGAAATGCTACTACCAAAAGTTCGGATCAAAAGTTTGCCCATAAGAATTCATGGAATAGCAATATCAGCGTGCCGTTGTTTAGTGAATTTTTCGGATCTGAGATTTTCAAATCTTCTGGAATAATTGAAAAATTAATTATTCTTCCTGATTCCAAAATCCTCATATTTTGCTACATTTATGAATCTTGTAAACCAGGCGAAATTAATCATGAAAATGTCAATCAGGATAGAAGCAGAAGATCATATTTCTTACAAACTTTTTCAGTTAACGGTCAGCTTTTACACACCAGTGGCAAGCTAGGAAAAGGGATATCTCTTGTTGATTGGTCTACGACAGGTCACTATCAGTCACGCAAAAAAAATTGTGATTTTGACTCACAAATTATTAGGAAAAAGCATCACAGAGTGTTTGGAAAGTCAAACGCAGAAAACAGCAAGAAAGGTGTTTCTTCTAGAAATTCTGTTAAAAAATATTCTACATCAGCGAATATTTCAACAAAACGCTCATTATTGGCTTTATTAAACAGCGATAAAACAGTGTTTATTTTGGATCTTAACAATTTAAGAACCGTAGGAATTTTTAGTTTGCCTTTAAACGGATTTTGCATAAATTTTGGTACTACTAGCAGTGTTCAAGACAATAGGGCTTCTAATAGCACGATTGTTTCGTTTGAGTCTAAACCCAATTCAAAATTTCTCACAAAAGACCTATTATATATAGGATGTGGTCAGTCTCAATTAATAGTCATGAGACTGTAATATGCGTTCTAACTCTAGATAATAAAATTTTAGGTACATCACTCTCACCTTATTTATTTTACTTTAGTTTCTTAAACATTTCTTCATTTACTCCGATATCAAGCCCAACTGTAAGCGGCAAAAGGTTTTAATGAAATAATGAAATTAAAATTCAAAATTAAATCTTTAACGACTCATTTAAACTAAAAAAAAAACGATCTTATTTCAGAGGAAATTACAAAAAAATTAAAAAATTTACTTTTCACTGTCTTGTTTGATAAGATTAAAATTTCTTTTGATTCCCTTATCGTTTTATGAAAAGAAGTAGAAATCTTGTTCAAACCATATTACATACTCTTTTGCTTCCCTTAGCCTTTTTTGAAAAAACGAAGCAGAAAACACGAACAAGATATATGCCATTGTCTTTTTTAGTATATGCCATTGTTATATAGTATTTTTCCATCTATTTTATAGAAAATTTTACAAATTTGAATTTTTTAAAAACCATAAAAGTTAACAGTTAAGTTTTAAACCTCAAAAGTGGACACTTGGTACTAATATAAAAAAACACCTCTTTTGCTTCCCTTGGCCTTTTTTGAAAAAACGAAGCAGAAAACACGAACAAGCTATATGCCATTGTTTTTTTTAGTATATGCCATTGTCTTTTTTAGTATATGCCATTGTTATATAGTATTTTTCCATTCATTTTATAGTAAATTTTATAAATTTGAATTTTTTAAAAACCATAAAAGTTAACAGTTAAGCTTTAAACCTCAAAAGTGGACACTAATACTAATAGACCAGACCAAGTGTACTAAATAGCAAAAAACGGCTCTCTTTCGGTTTCCGTGTGATAAAAATCACGGCTCAAATCGATCGATTTTAAGCTATAAAACGAGAGCCAATAAAATCCAAGTAAGAAAAGTTTTAAAGATTATCAGTTTTGTCACAAGTGACAATTTTTTTTACGCCACGAAGACGTGATCCTGCAACTTCGCATATTAATCAAAAAACATCCGTACTGTTATTTTAAACTCTTTGCCAAAGTTTGGGAGAGTTT
>LSSL01007691.1:0-20818 GCA_001953115.1 Smittium mucronatum | reverse complement strand
CAGAGGAGGACCATCTCGAAACAGGAGGAACCGATCGTTTAGCACAGCTGAGACATAGTCTAGTGCACAAGTCCAGCGTTCGACAGTCAGACGGATCTCAGCGTCTAACAGCTATTTGTAGGAAAGCCATGTCGATCAATCCCACGTTTGGGTAGGAGCCTAATTTTGTTAATCCTGTTAGAAGTAGGCTCTGACTAGGAGCTCAATAGCTTCAATGAACAAAATTCATTGACAAAGAGCTTAATTCATGACTGCACGTAACTTCAGTCATCCAGCCTACTTGAAGCAATGCCAGGGGGGGTCTTTCGGTTGGTAGATTGAACCCTTTTCCCGTAGGTACGCAGCCGGTAGTTCGGAAGAAGAGCTTATTGTAGTTAGGATAATAGTCTTTTCTATACGTCTTTTTCTTTTTTTCAAATTTTTTTAGTATAGTTTTTAATGACGTTATCTTACAATAAAATTCCGTGATACAAAAAAAAAATTAGTTAAAATGAAAAACTCAGCTCAATTATAATTTTTTAAATTTTTTTAAAGATATAAAATACTCAAAATCTTATAAAAAATTTCCAAATATGATTTCACATAAAATTTTTTTTTCATTTTTGTTGAAATTCAAAAATTTAATCTAATTCTTATATTGAAGTTGTGACAAAAAACTTTTGTCGATTTTAATTTTATTTAGTAAAAATAATTTACTAGTATATTTATTTCAGAATAAAACTATAACTTTTATACGATTTTTTATGAAATTCATGATTTTTAAATTTATTAGATTATTTTATCTACTATTCATATTATAAAACTGAAATCATACGTGATTAACATATCAAATCCCCCAAAACAAAGAAATATTGATTATCTTATGAATAAAATACATAAGATAAAAATTCAGTCTTAAAAATAAAGCCTTCTCATAAGCGGTATAAATCATATCAATAAAAAAAAGCGTTGAAATAGCGTTCGAAATATCAGTAAAAACTGCTATCGCAATATCAACAGCACAGCTACAGCTAACATAAAATTCCAGCCAATTTTTCAGCTGAAGAGAAAAAGATATCAAAATAAAAGACATCAAATAAGAAATATAAACAGAAATATCAATCATTACTGTTTTTACTAATTGAATTTTTAAATTTAATATTTTTATAGCATCAATTTTTCATAAATTTAATTTCGGATCCGATATTTAAATAAATAATTCTTCTTAACAATCTATTACAATATAAAATAAAATAAAATTTATAAATAGATAAATTATTATTTACTGCTATAATAACATTAAATGTATATTAATTATGTATTCAATTGAATAAAATTTAATCATTTCTATTGACAGAGAAGTAAAATTTGTCATTTTTTGTGACTGATTCTATTCGACTCAAAAAAGATAATATCTAAACAATTAACCACTAAAAATTCAATTTATATACACTTGAATTTAATAATCACCGGGATAAAATCCTATTAATTTCAATTCACATCAAACTAGGACTTTCAAACACTTATTATATATGATTTTAAAAAATTTAATAAATTTAATTGTGTAGTTGAGAATCATAAATAGAAATTTGTGATTAATATTATAAAATCATCTTTTTTATATTTTAAATTGGATTTAAAAATCTAAAATAATCCTACAAAAAGTCTATTAAATATCACATTAAAATGAACAAATATCAATTAAAAATTAAAAAATTCTATTAATTATCTGTTTTGAATCGAAAATTTCATCAAAAATAAACTTTGAAATTCATTTTAGCAAAAAATATCGATATGGGGACAAAATTAGTTATAAAAAATACTTAATTTATATACTTAATTTATAATTTATAATACTCTTGGTTGACTCTGATAATTTTAATATCTTTTCTTGAACTTTAGATATTTTAAATTATTTTTTTCACATTTAATGCATTTTTTAGAATATTTATTCATACAAAAAAATCATAAAAATTAATTTGAAGTTCTATATTTTTAAAGAAAATCTTTGAATTTGTTTTCAAAAATTCGCTTTAAGAGTTAAATAATTAGATAAATCCAATATATATAAAAAATATAAGCTTTAATGCTTGGATAATACTCATTTTTTCCAGTATAAAACATTTAAAACTCTCGTAAAATTATATTAATTCATTTTAACACATAATATAACATTGAAATTTCATGTAATTAACTTTAAAAAATAAATTTATGTTTAATTTAAAGATTTTTAATTTCGAAAAAAATATATATACAAAAAAATTGTTTTTATTATAAAGCCAAATTATGAATTAAATATTTTATAAATATTTTTTTATCTTAGAACTTCAGATTACCAGAAGGGATCATGAATTTTTTTCTATTTACCAATATAAACTAAATCTTATATATATTAAATAAAATCCACCGATTTTTGGAATAACTGTTTTAAAAAAATTTTTGAGTTTTTTTTATTGTATTTTTTAATTAATAACTAGTTTATTTACTGATAAAAAAAATCATAAAAAAAATCTCAAAAAGGTGGATTTAATTAGTTTCCAATATTGCACCTTTAAACAAGATATCATAACTGATTGTAATTTTTTTTTTATAAATATACAGGAATTTTTATTATTCGCTGAATTTTATTATCTCTTTAATTAAATTTTTAAATCTGTTTTTTTTTAAAAAAAATGTTAAATTTATATATGATAAGTTGATAACTTTATAGCCCTATCCTAATATAAACTACTTAATTATAGTTATAAAATTTAAAAAAAATATCCTAAAAAGAAACGATATTTCAATTTAATGATTAACATAGATAATTTTAAATTTAAATAAAAAATACAAAAATTACATGTAAATTGAAGTTTTCAGACAATATTAAATTAATCAAATACCCCTGATTTAAATAATTTAATTTTTTAAAAATGGCTATTAAATTTAAAAAACTGAAATTATCTTAAAAAAAATCAGTTTTTTTTTGGGTTTTATTCATTAGACAAACAAAGAAATAAATCGGCATCTTAAAAAAAATGAGACTATACAGTTTCCAATAAACAATGGATTCTAGTAAATTTTGATTAAAATGATAAACCATACTTTATTTGACAAAAAAGGAAACTATCGTATTTTTTATAGTTGTTTTTTTTTTTAATTTGTGTTTTTATTTCAATAAAAAATTTATGCACGCATAACAAGAATTATAAGTTAAAATGGGATAATTTTTAATACAAAAAGCTTTGATTTAGGGCTATAAATTATATAAAAATGGAAAATAATAGCAATATACGAACGAAGAACCCGATATAGCATCGATTCAATTATATTGATTAAATTCTTATCTGTTTATTACAATTAAAGCTATTTTTTAGCTAAAAATAATCTGTAAAATTTTTCGAGATTGCGAACAGAGCCCAAAACTACTAGAATTTGTTTAAAATGGTATTTTCACCAAATTTTTTGCTTGATAGACATAGATTATTCACAATGGACCTCTAGGTGCTGACAATACACACCATTCTCATTGAAAACTAGACTTGTTTGCAGGAAATTTTTAAAAAAACACAAAACTAATTTCTTCACACTGTTTTGAAATTCTTCATAACATGTATTACATAAATTCAAATCTTTTTTCAATCAAACAACCATTCCAAATTTTGAAAATAATAACGCTATTGCATAATTGTTAAATGCTTTTTACAAAAGAAATTGGTTAAACCCCTAATAAGTCAGAAGATATATTATCTTAGGAGGCATATATTCCATTTTTATTTAAAATTTGTTTTAAAAAAAATATTTTAGCTATTATAATTTTTTATTCTATTATCTGGAATTTGACTGGGGAAAAAAATTAAATTAGATGATTTTTTAATATTAAATTAAACCCATGTCTAAATCCAATAAATACATATACCCAATCTTTACACCGATGAGCCTAAAGACTGCACACATACTGAGAGCTTAATCAAATCTAAAGTTTTGATAAATTAAAAATTTATGAAAAAAATAAATAATAATTTAAAAAAAGGGTAAAACTATAAACTATAAAAGCAAAACCGCGGATATCGATAGGCTACAGAGTCTAAATTAATAATATCATTAAAAAAAATTTTTTTTTACTAAAAATAATACCCAGAAAAATGAAATTCTTTATATAACAAATACAATTTTTCAAAAATCGCAGTCTTTCTATACAGTTTCCAAGTGGAATTGAAAATTTCACAATTGATTAATATCGACTTTCAATCGGTAAAAGCTTCTTAGAAAACATATAATTCTATTTCCCACAAAAAAAAAACGCTAATTCCAAAAAAAATCAAGACGATTTCGTAAAAATCTAGGGAATATTTCCCAAAAAAAATCCAGAAATTATTGCCCGGATAAAAAAAAGGCAATATAATAAAAAAACATGTCATTGTATTAATGCATCGATACGCTAGTCATTTCCCTCTTATTTGATAATATTTTCCTCTAAAAATTAGATGTATATATATATTAAAATTTCTTGATAGTTTTTTCTTTTCAAAAATTTTAAAATTTACTCGAATTAATGATTCCAGAGTGTTTTTTGTTATACGGAATAAACAAAAGTACCAAATCACACATTAAAATTATATAGAAAAAATCAAAACACAAAAAAAAACAAGTTTTATTACATTTTTCTATAAATAGTTGATGTATAAGCTATAAGATATTTTACCACGAATTAAAAAAATTAAAGATTGGTTGGCCAAAAAAATAACAGTCGAATTCGTTTTGAAGTATAAATTTATACCGAGTAAAAAACTTTGATTTTCTGTCGTTTATAATGAAATTTTTTGGAAATACATTGGCTTCTCTTGAGTGCTTCTTATTATGTGCAACTAAGTCGGGATTTTATTTTCAATTCAAGTGCGAAAACAAAATAATGATATTTTTAATGTCCGTTTTAAACTTGGGTTTTAGGGAAATCAAACTTTAAAATTTACAATAAAGCCTCTTTTATTTTTATCAAAACTTGATTGCACATTTGGAAAAATTTCTCCAATGTTTTAACATTTAATGGGGGTATTTATTCTAATTAATGTAGGAAAACGTTAAAATATACTAGATTTTATTTCTTCAGTTTGGATTATAATTTGAAAGACCTTTCATAATACATATTTTTCTTGAAGAAGAATATCTGTTCAAAAAAATAAAAGCTAATCCGAGAATATATTTTTTGAATCCTATTAGTATGGATACCTTTTAAATAAAATTTGTTAAAATGAGGCTTACTTTTTAAGAAAATCAAATGGTACATATTATAATATCACTTTAAATAAATACCGATATAGAATAAGCAAAACCTTTTACAGAAATCAAGTTTCTAATAAATATTAATGAATCCACAAATTGAAACTAATTAATGGTTATATTTACAGCTAGGTAATCTATATTAGGTAAAACGTTCAAATTTGAATACGTTTCGCACTTTTCAAATATACAAAAATAGACGAGTAAAAAATCATTTGATTTTATATGTATATATTCTAAAAAATAACTAAACAGGATAAATACTTTTAATCGCCGGATTTTGTTCCTATATTCAAATGAATTAACACAGCCTCTTCGCTAATTTAATTTTATTTTTGGCTAATTTACTTTATCAAGCGGCTCTATACTCTTTATTTTGAAAATTATTTCTCAATATATTCGTTTTAATGCCAAATCAAGCAACACTTTCAAACTTTAAACAATCAAGATGTCGATAACTGAGATGATTCTAAATCTTTTTTACAAATAAAAAAAAGCCGTGTTTCTTGAAAATTTTGGGAAAAAACTATAAAGGAATTTATAAAAAATATAACGAATAATAAAAAATATTATCAAATAAGAGGAAAATAATAGTGTTAATACTTTAATGTAATGATTTTTTATTATTATTAGATTACCTTTTTTTTTTTCCGGATAACCATTTCTGGAAATTTTGGGAAATATTTCCTGGATATTTAGGAAAATACGTCTTGATTTTTTTTTTTGGGAAATAGAGCTTTTTTTTCTGTGGGAATTAATTTCATTCGTGCTGGGAAATAAAATATATGTTTGGGAAGAAGAATCTACATATTGGAAAATAATACTGGTAAATTGTGAAACCTTTCCGTCTAATTGGGAGAAAATCCTAATCTCAGCGGGAAACCAAAAAGCTAAATCTAGTAAATTACAATGAAAACCCCTTGTAATATCAGCTTTTACATATTTTGGCGACAATAAATACTGATCCTCAATTTTTTTTTGTATGCTACGAGAATCCGCATCATGCCATCATCCCCAACAAGATCATGTTCTATAGAGATAATATAGATTAGGTTTATTGATGGATTAGATCGTGATTTTGGGTCTTTGTGTTAATAAATTACCGACATAGCCTATACTTTGAATACATTTTTTCGCTTTTTTTTAAAAAAGAAAACATTTAATCGCACCTTAACCCTCCAAAAAAATAATTTAAAATTTAAAATTTTATATTAGTTCTTTGGCAATATGAATTTAATTATAACCTCATTTCTCTTTTTATAATATAGAAACACTTTAGTTTTTATTCAAAATTAGGGGAGGGGATAAGGGTTAACAATACGGTTAAATATTCAGATTTTTTTACAAGTGCCATAGCTCTTATCTGCTAAAATTAATTTTTGCGGATTCCAAAGAGACAAATGATTGATTGTTTGCGAACAGATGTAAAAGCTTGAGAAATTCAGTTTTAAAAAATTAAAATTAAAAAAAGCGACTATCCACAGTATAAATATATTGTATTTATTTATTTAATTAAAAAAGTGCTGAAACAATGGATTCTGGAGATTATTAATGTTATAAAAAACTATCAAGTTTATGGCGTTGAAATGTTAGAGTAAATGTATGTGGTTACGTGAAATTAACGTCTATGGATACAAAAAAAAATGATACGTGGGGATAAAAGAATAAATAAATAGTAGATACAAATTGCGCTCTTGTCTTTATACCGGGTGTTGGTAGAGGTAATTAATGTGAGAAAAAATGTCTCTCTTTTTTTTTTTTAATCGTTGAAATAGTTAGTGGAACCAAGAGCGAGTAACATAATGGATAAATATACCGAGAAAACCTCGTTACATGTTGATACTTAGCAGAACATACCCTTCTTCTGTGATACTATCCTGTGTGTCAGGAAAAATTGTAGTTAGTCTGCAACTATATTTGAATTCAACTGGGTATTGTTGCCGATTCTTACTGCCTGGAATTAGTTTATGGAATTTGCTATGTTCGTGTTTAGGCTTTGACTGGGGCAGATTAATTGCTGTCATTAAAGACATGTTTGAGGTTTTTTTTGAAATTCCGCTTGTGCTTGTACTTGAATAATTATTGTTGGAAATATCAAACTCTAAATTTAAATTCGGCGAACTGGAAAATAGCTCTTTTAGAGTCAAGTATTCACCTGGACATTCTTGAATAGTGGTTTCAGTGCATGTTTTGTCAGGATCAAACCTTTGCGGCCAAGGATGATCTGTATTTAGTTTCCTAAATCCATGGTGGTTATTGTTATTTTGATCCGAATCTTTTTTTACTTTCAAAGATTTTATACGGGTTTCTGTTTTTTCGCAAGACGATGGTTTGAATGTTGGCTGATCATCTTGGAGAGCCTTTGGATGGATGTTACAAGATGATCGTTTTATTGCAGTGAAATCAGTAGTCTTTGATTTCAAATTGTAGAAATTGGTTGGTTTCTGGAATTTGCTGGCGGGAATATTTTGGGAGAAGGGTCGACAGCGGCTAATTCTTGCTGAACGAGTATACTCACGATTCCTAGAAATAGATTTGTTTATAATGTGAATATTTGCCTTTAAATTGAGAACTGCACTTGACGGCCCTACCAAGAAGCTTTTTTGTTTTTGCGGATGATTTTCAGTTAGTGATTCTGAATTATATATACCACTACCAATTGTTTGGGAAACCAAAGGGCGATGGGACTTTATCTGATCTCTTACTCTAAAAAGACGCGATTTTGTCAATTCTAGCTTTATAGGGGGTTTCTTGAAAGGTGGATTTGGACTATTTGGAACTAAGGACTCCTTTTCAACGCTTTTTTCGCAAAAAGAGACGGCCTGAGCGCGTTTAATGTTATTTTCTATCAGTTCTGTAGAGTAAGAGCTATAAGAGACTTTTTTGAAAACTTTTCTAGCTTCAACAGAAGGAGGTTTGAACCGTTTGGAGGGAGAAAAATGAATACTCTTATCGACAGAACTTGAGCGCACTAAAACGGGTAAAGCGATCGCATTTGTAGGAGATACTTCGTTGACGAGAGAATAAATCTGACTGTATTCAATATCTTTTCTAGGGGTAAACGAGCTCTTACACGTGTCCCCACTGATTCGTAAAGAGTAGTGCGGTGAATCTGGTTGATTACAATCAGATTGGGAATCTTTTTGTTTTAAAGAGTTACTAGCATCACTAGAGGAGACGGACAAAAGTGATCTTGGTTGGCTACGACGACGACGACTTAGTTGCCTATTTAATACCAGAGTTGGAGTAGAGATTGTGGATGAGTAGACAGTTTTTAGACTATCTGTTTTAGTGGGCTTTCTAACAGATGGGACTTTGATATATATAGTTTTTGTCATAGTTTTAGAATATTCTTTCGGTTTGAGGTCATCAATTGTAAGTAGATTTACAGAAACAATCAAGGAGTGCGAAACAGTTTGGTCGGTATCGTATAAAGCAGAGTGGTGAACAACATGAGGAACTCTTAAAGGTACCTGGGTGGATATAAAATGAGAATTTTCATCAGTTTCCCAGGGCATATGGAGACAATCGATATCATTAGAGCTTTTAGAGTTAAAACACTTTGGACAAATAGCTTTTGAACCAAACAAAGGTTTAGAACTATCAGAAGTTCCATGAACGGAGTTGGAGGTATGTAAATGAGTCATACTTTTGTTTTCAACCTTTAGAGTGGGAGATTCAGGTATTGTCGGGAGATGGGAAAGGGTAGAGTACATGAACTTTCCAGAGGGACAAAAATCCTCAGAACAAGCATCTTGGTTCCGGACTATATCTAAACTTTTATGTCCGTGATTAAAAGGTTGAGGCCGCAAATTAAACTTGTCAGAAATCGTTATACTGCTTTTGAATAAGACCTTATTTGGAGTAAAAACGCTTTTTGGATTAGAGGTTGGTACATCCTCAGGGATTTTATAATGCTCTTGTAAAATAAGGTCTATGGTTAAAGATGAAGGAGAGAAAGACATGGCATTGAGATCAATGACCATTTTCTTTTGGTATTTGTCGAAGAATTTATTGGCTTTTATACGGAGGAGAGTCAAGTTGGGAAATTCGAATTCAAATTCAATTGTGGAGAGACAGTTTTCAAATGAATTTGAATTTTTGTTATAGAAACAAGAAATGGTTGAAGCACGGGGTTTGATAATGGGAGAAGTAAGTTTTGAAGGGCCATGGTTAAGACTTGCATTTATGGAATTGTAAGAAATGACGTTTATGGGGACTGAACTGGATATTGTTCTTTTAAAACTTGCGCGTTTAACCGAGGCACGAACTCTGTAAAAGATGAATAAAGAGTCGGAGTAAGTGGAAGGGGGTATATTTGTTGGGATGTTCATATCGAAGGGGAACGAATGTTCGCCGGTCTCAAATAAAATAGGCTTTTTGTCTTCATCCAAGAGGTACCCAAAAAGAGATTTAGTTATAAGCACATTTTCGGACCTAGATATTTCCTGGTTATTTTCTGGGGTTTAAAAAAAATAAATTATTACATTAGAATTTCATAAAGTTGAAAAATTAATGAGTCGGTTAATATTTATATCAGAATTTTTATATATAATAATAATTAATTTAAGCTTTACTCATTACGGATCTTATTTGGACAAGACATGTAGTTACAGACTTCAGTCTAGTGTCAGCATCCAGGTAAACCTTGACATTTCCGATGAGAAGACTGTGTTGAGGGGAGTCGGATTCATCAGAACCTTCAGGGTTAGATAGTAACAAGTACTTGTCCAAAGTTACATTGACTTTGGGCTTCATTTTTTCTAGGAAAAATAAGCAATAATATTAGAAGATGGAATCAGCTTCACTATTATTTTTTTAAAACGAGTATGTACTTTTTTTTTCTGAAGTAGAGAATGGTCAGATCTTTTGCTACCAGAATGAAAAAAAAATAGTGCCAGAGGGGAGAAATGGAGACCCTTTTGGTATTTAATATAGCCAAGATGGTATTTTGAATTCCGTATTTAAATTGGAATATAATTTATGAATTAGGACATCTCCATAATTTGAAAAGATAAACATAGTATGAAATGTCAGAATTGGAAATAACATATTGCACGTTGCACAAAAAAGCAGCATGAATTGTATGAACCAAACTGAGCATTTCCGCAGAAAGAAACATTCCAAAAAAAGTACTACATATAACCAGCTCTTTCTTTTGCGATGAAAAATGGGCTAGATGGGTATCTGTTTAAGGGATCTAAGATATTCCTCCTATCTCATAGGCAGGAGTGGAAGCGGGGTCGATGGAGGTGTGTACAATATCAATATCATAACTGGGTATTTCCAATCTAAAACTAAAGTATACGAAATTTTTAGAGATAAAAGTGTTGTGTAATTTCGTAAACCTTGATTAATCTTGGCTTTTTGTTGCTAAAAACAAACATGTGTGAAAACTGGATCGTTTAATTAGATAGGCTGGCGAAATCTAATGGCTATGAATTGAGACTTGTGGTTTTATTGGACAGGATTGCTAAATTGGAATCAGCCGTTTTTATGCAAATGGAATACTTTAAATGTATTGCATAGCACTAATGAAAAAGCCGATTTTAACAAATTCAATGACTTTTAGAGAAAACCAGCAATTTTTAGACGAATTATCAGAGCCTGGATACGAAACTGATTCTAGATGAAAATAAAGTTTAAAAATCTGGGTAATATAAAGGTGTTATAAATCCAAGTAATTTACAAAATTACAAAAATGAATAAAAAGGGGATTACATCGACAAGAAAAGCAATTATTTCTAATTTCTTTTCGTTTTTTAGCTTTTATATTTTTCCAAAGGGTTTTTATTGGAAGATAAAGGGGCTAAACCGGATTATGAAAAACAGCCATTTAGCTCTTCCCAGCCAGTGGATTAAATTGTGCCATTATTTCTGTCCAGTATTTGCGTCGCTTTACTTTTACTCCTGCTAAAGATATGTTTTATTGGTCTAAAAATTGTATTTATAAGCCAGCTTATTTATTTTAGCAAATAGGAATGGGCAAAACAATATGCGATAAACGGCGAAATGTGAAGAGTATTTTTTTTAATATTAAAAACAAAGTTGAATTACACAAATTAAGTTTTTTGGCTTTGATGTTTCCGTTTTTTTGATAGATAGTAGAAATTAGATAAAATGGTGGGGGGGAAAATATAAATTAGACTTTATAATTCTTGAGAAAAAGGCAGTCTTATTTTAGAAGAATATATGTTCTTTGCATCTAGACAATAGCGAGTAAAATCCGATTTCATATCACCATAAAGCCAACAAGTATATAACCTGCCTCTGGACTGTCTCATATAAACCGGCGTGGTTTTAAAAAAAATTCCATAAAAAGTTTGTTTTGGTAACACAGATAATATATATCCATTTATGTGTTGTAAATAAATATGTGATAAAGAAGATCAAATCCTAATAAAGCTTTTATATAGCAAAACTGATAATGTAAATCCGTAATATTTCAGGAATATATGAGCAATTTCTAAAACCACTACTTTTCAACCATCACCTACTTTTTATTCCTTCACTTATTTTATAAAGCATTACCAAAATTGATAGTTTTACTTCACATCACGAGAGGTATATCAAACAATAGTATTATTTTTATACCCAATACAAGTGCTACTTCGATTTAAAACTGATGCTCTCATCATCATGTTTAGGGTGCCCAGGAGTAATATTGATGTTATTATAATGTTTTTCACCAATGGAACATTAAATAGATTACCCAGGATAAAAAGGGTTTATTGAACCAGAAATTTCGCTACATGATGTTCTTTCATAAAAGGTGTATTTCTTTATTTGGAGTCCAAAGTTTTATCAAACCAATCCAAAAAATTATACCCATCTCCAACCTCTTCAGGACCCGAAACTATTTGTAGATCCGATTTATTTTGCCCAAAATCACTATTTGAACACATTGGAATAATATCCAATAGTAGTAGGAGTACAGTATCAAACTGATAATAAACTCTCTTTGTTAATAAATAGAGTAGAATACAACTCTAAACTTCTGAGCTATTATACAGATGATAAGCAACTTCTAATTCCATAGAAAAAAGTTTCAAGTCAAATTTCTTTCCTTATTGAACCAATTATATAACATCATTCAAACCGGATCTTTAAACCTCTTTCGTTACAGTGTGGGATTAAACATATTCTGATTCGTCAAATAGCGATTAGATTTATTAACAAACTTCAAATAAACCAATATATTTCAAGATCATTTAAATTCATATCATTTATAGCCAAAATGTTGGCTATAAATGATGGCACAATTTAGTTTGCTGTCAAAATAAAAAAAACTATGGAATAAAAACTTCAAATGTGATTGCACCTTTCCGGGTTAAAAAATGAATTAAGCTCCTATTTGCAAAAACAAAACATTTTCCATCCAATTCCACTAAATATTGGTCCAATTATAAATGTTAATTATCAAATAAATGTTTGAGTTGATATAAAAAATGAGCGCTTTTTTTTTTTTTGCACAGCCGTTCCTGAGGGGCCTAAGCGGGTAGACTTCGTTTGTAAAATAGGAATAATTTATAAATCTCTATTCAATAAGTGCAGTGACCTAATTTATACCATACTCCCATTAGCTACAAATTGACCCTGCATTCACTAGTTACGATTAGAGCAGCCAACAAATCATTTAAATTAAGAATAAAACAAGTAAAATGACTTTGCTTTTTTTAGATATTAACGGCCCAAAAGGAGAAATCCACTAATATTTATGCTTGCACCGAGATTTTTTATAGGATGGCGTCATTAATAATATATATGCTCTTTGTTCTTCCGGGACCTGCTGCTACACAAATAGTAGCACGCCTTTCAATAAAATAAGCATGTAATTCGCATTTATAATTTAAACAACTTTTTTTTATCGCCAGATGGAAAAAGAATTGGATTGCACAAATATAGATTTAGCGTAAACTGGTTTCTCAAAAAAGCATATTTTCTCATTGGACAAACTTTATTTTTAAACTCCGCAATGGTTTCAATTTAGTGGACCCAAAGATTTGGCCAGGAACTTGGTTCAGAATTTATTTCGGATAAAAAAAAAAAACATTTCCTTCTATTTTCTCTAATCTACTTGTATTTTCAATTCAAAACACAAGTATTTGATGTTATCTCCCAATAAAATTCGTGAGTATTTGAATACACAATAAAAAATCTGATAATTGATTTTTTTAAAGAAAAAATGCATTTGATTGCGATTTGACAATGATTAGCAGTAATCCAATCTACCAAGGACTATTGATAAATAATAAAAATACAATATTAGAACCAAGGTTAGATTCTCCGCCAATAAACAATTGCCATGATAAAACAAAATTAGAACCAAGGAAACAATACAGGTGAATCCTGAATAGGTGTAATTATTATTTTATTTGAATTTATATCGTTATTTGGTACTTGTTTTATGAATACAAAAGTTGTTTTTGAAACTATAAAGTAAATCAAATTCCGACTATTTAAGCAATAATAAGCCTTGAAAAAATATTAGATCTTTTACTTTTATGCACCATAAAACACGTATCCTGATTTTCTTTAAAAAAAAAGGCCAGGTTGAAGCTTTGATAAGAAATGTTATATAAATTCCACAATATGTAGATATCATACGTTCTATGTTTGATATAGAACTATAATTGGTTTTGTAAAACCTATATATACTCGCTCCTTTCGAATGAAATAAAAATACACTCATTTTCACTAATTGGGATTTAATTGCAAGGGAAAAAAGCATATCTGGAATAATCCCTGTGAAAAATAACGCCAAATTTCAATATTCCCACTCCTCTCCATTTCGTGCTTTGTCCTCCCCCTTCCCTCCCTCCCGCTCCGTCTCTACCCTTTTCAAAGCTACTGATTCATCACAAACCCTAAATGGTCTCTGGAACCTAAAAAAATAATATCTCGTGATTTGTTTTAATGATAAAAAAGCCTCTCTTATTGGCTATAAGACCAAAAAATAGACTTTTCATAAATCGAGGCAATTTAATTAAGACCATATCTGCAGGAAAAGAATTAAAGTAATATTTTCCTATTGGCCCATTTGCCGCTTAGGGAATTTTTTACATATACAGGCTGTTATACTGATTGGTAGGTCTATATACTTTGTGTCAAATGAAATGTGTATTTGCTTCATGAGAAAGTGTGAAAATGCCTTCCTAGGAATAAATTATATTATACATTACCTAACCATTTAGAAAAATTTGCATTCGTGCTCTTTACTAACAATCCTTGCAAAATCCGGTCTTTTAGTAAACCCACTCCACTAAATCGCCTATTGTTTTCATACGCATTATCTACGCCAGCACCTCTGCCCATTTATTAATAATCATCTAGCTTTAGGACGTACGCAAAACTTAATTGACGAATGAATGCTTAGTGACTATTAACTATTTCATATACTAATCTTATAAATAAATTCACATAAATTCCACATCAAAATCTTGAATCAAGATATATAGAACAAATCCACCTCACTTAATTCTCATCATCATCTATTCTTACTCGTGTAAATAAAATTGAGTGGTGTTTTAAGTGATGACAGCTCCATCTTCCCAGGCCACACACAGAAACCCGTATCCCTTTAAAAAAATATATGAAATTCCTAACCACCATCATAAAATCGGATTTATCGTAATACTCATTTATTATATATTTAATTAGTTAAATCATTCCTCATAAATCATACCAATTTACCAACATTCCAACTTTTGGTCAAGATCAAATATCATTTCATTAAAAAGGCACTGTTCGTCATCTGAAACTTCGCAGTTGTAACCAAATCCCTGATTGTAATCCATAAATGGTGGCACTTCTTCTAACAGGCCAAAGAAGTCCACGGTTGTATTTAAGTTTTCGTTTCTGCTGTTTTCTTGGAAGCTTGAAATAGAATTTAAATGCTCCGCGGAATTTTCGGCATCGAAAAAGATATTTGGGTTTATAAAATCCAAGTAGTCGTTAACGCTGGTTTTTAAATCGGCCTCTCTCTCTTTGGATCCTTCTTTTTGCATTTCCGCTTCTATTTTTTTGGATATTTTTAATTCAAAGTCTGCACTAGCATTAAACCCACTTTGCTTCTGATTTCCAAAATAGCTATAGTCTTTTGCAATTTCTTGATTATCTGTTATTTCTGCTTGTGAATTGAAGCTCATGGGATTTACAGTTTGAGAACTGAGCATGTAGTCGCGCATCAGTTCATCGAGAACACTCCTTTTAGACGTGTTTATTGCTATGGATGTTTGGTCATCAAAAATTATGTTTCCTGGACACACACCCACATCTTCGATTTCTTTGCTCAAGTTAAATGGGAAATCTGATCTGTCTGCTTTACGGGGTTTAAATATTTCATCTTGTTGATTCATGAATTCCTCAAATAATTTGTGGTTTTGGTTTTCAATGATGCTAGATAGTATGCCTAAATCTTGAGAATTCAATCCGGAAATGTCCTGACTCAAATCTGCTGTTTTAATTCTCTTTGGTTGGTCAGGTTTAAAATCTTGGAAATAACTTTTATCGTTTTTCTTTCTTTTTGGGATGATCTGGTTAGGACTAATTATTACAGGTGCTGGATAAGAATTGTCAAAACAATATAGTGGTTCATTTTTATGCAATGTTGAATTTGGGTTTATTTTTGGGAATTTGGGTGGGGTTGGTAGCATACTTGTACACTTTGCTACTTTGGCATCCAACTTTGATGATGGTGAGAAGAATCCCATTGTAGGCATTTGTAAAACCTTTTCATTATTATATTCTCTCATCTCACAGGTTTGGTACATGCTGAGAAATCCTGGATCCTGTTCGGCAATTGGTTTTTTGTTATAATGATTTAAATTGGGGTATGGTGTATCCGTATTTGATACTGAAGCTCCGAGTGCGCCCAAAGCTATTGATGTAAGATCTGATGGATTGGCTGTGAGCAAAGTACAATCAAATTTTCCAGATGCACCGTGACCAGCAATTATTTTTGCTAATTGACCTGATTGATATTCTGTAAAGCTGTTTGGATTAGTAAATAGTCCTTTTTGGGCGCATTCTTGGTAACCATTCCATATTATAATTGCAATGTGTTTGTCTTGTATTTGAGAGCAATGAGTGTCATACAACTTTTTATCATTTTGCAACTCAAAAAAATTTAATTTTTTACTGCCAGATTTATTAAATTCATAATCTGAGGGTACAGATGCGGATGATATAAACCTTGAAATTCCAGAGTGCAGAGATTCGGCCTTTTTATATAAATCAGCTAGAACGATTCGACCCTCTACCTCTTTCTCCAGATCACTAATGTCTCTATTCAATCTGTGTAATAGGTTGCTCCATCTGGTGCGCATGTGGTGCTCAGTAAATGAGCCATTTGAGACTGAAGGTTTGTCGATATTCTGGGCTCCACCATCTACTATAGAGCCATATTCGTTGATGCTATTTTCTGAACAAAACCTTAACCACTCATTGACATCTTTATCTGTCATTAAAGTGTCCATTTTTCTGAGGTAAGTGTATGCTATAGTGAACCATCTAAAGTATAAAGAATATTGAACTCGGTTCAGAGGACCAGATTTCCTATTCCTCTTTGGTGTTGTTTTTTTCGATGGACTTGATTTGGGGCTTTGGTTCATAATTAGCTTCTATTCGTGGTATGCCGTAAATTGTTTAAATGAAAAATTGGTGTATTTCTTAATGTGGATTAGATTGTTTAATTTTGTATTTCTTAGTATGGTTTAGGTCGTCTAATTTTGTATTTTGAACAATATTACAATAATTTTGTAGAATGTTTACTCGGTTTAATAAAAAATTATGAATGAAAATAAAATTGTATGCTTAGTAAAGAGTGATTGGTGACTAGAGTTAATATGCTATTTTAATTTGGTATTATGACGTGATTGATGTGAACATTGATAAATTTACTGTTAAAAAAATGTCAAAATATGTCGTTATTGATGATGCAAGTGAATATTGAAAGTGGATGAATGAGTGGGATGGTTTGAACTTTTATTGTATTTCTTCAATACTAATCATGTATACACTTAGCGGGATTTATATAGAAAATGCATAGTGATACATTTTAAAACTATACATAGCTGGCCAAAACATGGATTGCTTTGCTTTTAAAAAAAGTGAGTGACGCCTGCCATGCACCGTATGCTTCTTTACCGCAAAATGTAAATCCTTTGATAAAACTTACTAGACACTTTTCTACACAAGTTTATTAGTTTTATAAATTATCGGCAACCTTAATATCATCGCTACGGATGTCAAATTAATGATTCAATACAATACAATGGCAGCATATTAAGCTGCATCAAATGAATATATTCTTTAGCTTTTAGGTAAAAAAAAAACACATTTCCGATAACCCAAAAAATTAAAATAGGCATCGATTTAGTAAAACGAACATGTCATAATTTCCCCAAAGAAAAGGAGATGCGATGAGATTTACATGGGAGGTTCTTTTTGAATTCATGCTTCTTTCCACTAAAATCACCATTAACATTTTGGAGTCTTACAATAAAATTCCGTGATACAAAAAAAAAAAAAAAAAAAAACTTTTTGGATTTTAGATATGAGTTGGCTGTTTTCTGTTATTACCCAATGGATTCACCAAAAATTCGCCCTAAATTAAATCATTTGTGCTATAATGACCAATGGATATATGTTTATCGAACTTCATTTCGTCATTGCTCTAAATCCGGACAAGTATAAGCACATGGCCGATTTCTCAATCAGGAAGTTAGAAAATCCTTTGTAGCAAACTGTTAGATTTTAAAAAGAATCTCCTATATTTCCAAATGGCCACTACCCATCGTAGCTAAAAGCGGTTTTGTAAAACTAAACGAAGTTCGTGTGTTTGTTTATAATGAAGTTCCTAATAAAGCGGTGATGAATTGAACCCTTCTCCTTCCGTCATTATACATATGCTTTGATTCCAATTTAGTACAAAGGGAGATGAGTCATTGGCAAGTGTTTTTTAAGGGTGTTATAAATTTTTTAGGATCCAACAAAAATTCGTTTTTTTGCAGTTTCCTTTGCATCATGTACTATATTGAGTCTTTTTTATTAGAAATCTGACTCAGCCCTCATCTATTCACAAACTTCAAACTGTTCTTTTATTTTATTTTACATGGGAGAAAACTTTAAATGCTGTTTTAAAATAAAATGGACTAATTCACCAAAAAAAAAAAAAATGGGTCACATTTTTCCATGAACACAGCCAAATTATATAATCATTTTTGACTTTGTATTAATAATTGTGGTCTATTTATCATTTTAAATTTAGCTTTAATTATCCCAAACAAAAAATCAAAGAGTATTATCTCTCTTTAGCCCATTAACAATGACATCATGTTATTTCTAAAGTGTTATTAAAGATACTTTACACCAATGCGTTTCCGCAATGACTTGCCATTTGTTTCTCCCAGTAGTTTGATGGGTTAAATTTGGTATAAATAAACAGATGACTTTTTGTGTATCCATTAAACTGAAAAAGTCTTCATTTAACTTTGATTAACCCTCTCGATTACACATTGTACTTTGAAAGGTCTTATTTTTATTAAAATTCAAAAAAAAAAAAAGTTTTCAAGTTCGAAAAATATAATATATAGATATCAAACATTTATAAGCATTTATCACCTGTGCCATCTAAAATAAAAAATATCTTGATTAAAAATTATGAAGCATCTACTATGAAAATCACACATCTCCCTTTTATAATCTAAAACTTTTCAAACTCCAATTTGAGGGTTTACTAAACTCTATTCTCTGTATAAAATCACCTCAAATAAATCTGGACAATTATACTTTTTAGATAATAATGATGTTTATACAAAATTAGCGGATTTATGTTGCTTTTTTAGTCCAAACAAAATATCTCTCATATGTCATTCCTATTATAACTTTAAATTTCAGTATGTTATATATGCCAAAATCATATTTACGATATCCATCGAACCACGCCTCTTTTTCTTGGGTTAAATCCGTTTTAATTAGTATATATGTTTTCAAAAAAAAAACAATCACAATCTTAAACTAAGATAATCAGTCCAGGTAAAGCTCCCGTGCTATTAATATGTCAAGTCGATCTTTAAAGGGTCTAAAAAGGCCATTTATAAAGACAACTAATATATATATATATATATACCGTATTCAATCAATATCAAACAATAAAAATAAATTTTTCTATCAATGAAATGATGATGGAAAAAATCTATTGCTCAGATCCACTTTTTTTTCTAGCAAATCTCCCTATATCATCACTATGCCCCAGTTTTTTTTCAACTTGCATTTCTTTTTAAATGTAATAATAATCTATCAAATGTCTAATCTTAGACAGTTGATTGAATTTCAGAAAACAGGTAGTTATTTTTTTCTATTGACTTTTTTTTTCATAAAATACCTGGAAATTTATTTTAGTTCATCAAAATAGATTATTCGACAATAAAAAATGCTTGTGATGGGTTAGTAGTTGTTTATATTACGTTTCCTTCGCAACATGCACACGTTTCTAATTGGTTTTAATATATCCTACGTAGTATTGGATATTGATTATTTAAAAGCTTCCTAAACTTTATTAAAATGGTAATATTAACAAATATACATATAATCGAATATTTTTTCAATTTCGCGGTTTTTTTTTTTTCGTCCCAAAAAAAAAATCAATTAAACATTCCAAAACCCTAAAAATTACCTTTTTATAAGCTTTATAAGTTTGTACAGAAATTTTTTCTAACCATTTATGTCTATTTATTCAAAATATATATATCGAAAATCGATTCTTTTTCCACATTTATTAATGAATATATTAAAAAAACGCTTATATTTATATTTGAATTAGTATTTATATGCATTAAATGCGGTATCATAAATATTGGTATATAACAATCGAAATACCGGATATTCTGTATACTTTTTCACCCATAAATATAAAGACATAGCTTTTTTATAAGCACAATTTTAAAAAGTACACAAATTATTTTAGTCTGAATCACCTTAATTATGCAAAATGATAGGATAAGTAAAAAAATATATATTAGGAAAAAGCCTTCTACCCCTAAGAGTGAAATACCTTGCCGTGGTTTAGAGGCTTAATAGTGTACTTTTCAAAGTACACTAGACTAAAATTTCACGCAGCGTTGTACTATTCTTGGTTGGGAGTAGTGGAGACAGCTCACAGCGTTGCACTATTCTTGGTTGGGAGTAGTGGAGATAGCGCACAGCTATTCGGAGGACAGCGATTCCAGAGGAGGACCATCTCGAAACAGGAGGAACCGATCGTTTAGCACAGCTGAGACATAGTCTAGTGCACAAGTCCAGTGTTCGACAGTCAGACGGATCTCAGCGTCTAACAGCTATTTGTAGGAAAGCCATGTCGATCAATCCCAAGTTTGGGTAGGAGCCTAATTTTATTAAGCTGTTAAAAGTAGGCTCTGACTAGGAGCTCAATAGTTTTTATGAACTGTTTTTTTTTGACAAAGAGCTTAATTCATGACTGCACGTAACCTCAGTCATCCAGCCTACTTGAAGCAATGCCAGGGGGGGTCTTTCGGTTGGTAGATTGAGCCCTTTTCCCGTAGGTACGCAGCCGGTAGTC
>LSSL01007690.1:0-23558 GCA_001953115.1 Smittium mucronatum | reverse complement strand
AAAGAAAAAGGCGTATAGAAAAGACTATTATCTTAAATACAATGAGCTACTCTGCATGAAATCCTACTTTGTACCTACGGGAAAAGAGTGCAATCTACTAATCTAAAGACCCCCTCCCCTGGTATTTCTTCAAGTAGGCTGGATGACTGAGGTTATTTGCAGTCAAGAATTGAGCTCTTAGACAATGAAAAATATTTAATTGAAGCTATTGAGCTCCTAGTCAGAGCCTACTTCTAACAGGATTAATAAAATTAGACTCCTACCCAAACGTGGGTTTGATCGACATGGCTTTGCTACAAATAGCTGTTAGACGTTGAGATCCGTCTGAATGTCTAAAGCTGGACTTTTGCATTAGACTATGTCTCAGCTGTGTTAAACGATCGGTTCCTCCTGCTTCTAGATGATCCTCCTCTGGAATCGCTGTCCTCCGAATCGCTGTGCGCTGTCTCCACTACTCCCAACCAAGAATAGTAAAACTCTGCGTGAATTTTTAGTTTAGTGTACTTCGAAAAGTATAATATTAAGCCCCTAAACCACAGCAAGGTATTTCACTGTTAGGGGATGCTATGAAATTCATTTCTTCAAATATAAAAACTTATTAATAAATTTAGATATTTTTTGTTTCTTAAATTGGGTCTAAAGATTTTCATTAAGGTCTGATCCATTCAAAAAAATTTCTCACTCTTTCAGTAGCATTATATATACGCATCTTATATACATTTTTATTCCATATTCCAATTTAATACATGCAAGGTTATCTTGTCACATTTTGGTTCCCAAAAAATAAAGATTTACTCAATTTTTTTTTAAATTCATCTGCAAATCTTTCGGGTTTTGATTTCCTTTATATTTAAATTCTAAGATTTTTTTTATTTTCCTAAAGGTTTTACCAAACGAGGGGATCTTTTCATCAAAAAATATGTGAAATTTTTTAATAATTTTTTTTCAACATATTGGGGAAAAATAGTGAAAAAAGTATAAGTTTATGATACTAAGATCGAAATTGACTTAGCATCCAATTGCAAATCCTATTTTTCCTAAATAAAAGATTAAAAAATTGTGTGAAAGCACCCGTTAAATATTAGCAGGATTTTTTTAGGTTTCAGATATTATTATGATGTTCAGTTTACAAATAAATTAATTAAAACGCCAATATACTATAATATAATACATAGCTTTGGATCTACCAGGTCTTTAATCATCTTTAAACCTCCAGCTAAATTCTATAAAGAATCGGTTTTTTTCATCATAATATCTCAATATATTTTTATGATAATCATTGATACTAAAAACCAATTTTTATATGGCCAAATTTATTTTTAACTTTTAAAGATCAGATATTTAGGTTACCTCAAATGAACTTTTTAAATTTTATTTTTGGTAGTAAAAAAATTTTAAAAGGATTTTTTAGTAAAAATGATGGTAAAGCAACACCTATATAACAAAATAAATAAATTTTTATCTTAATTTTTGGTTCTGATTTGATTAATTAATAGCGAAATTATTTTCAAAATGTTACTATTTTATAACTTTAATTTGGATCATATAGTCCAGAAAAATAAAATAATTAAAATTTTTGATCAACTTTGAGCCCCAAAGAACATATATATTTTTTAGGTGATATTATTATAAAAAAATGAACAATGTTCCTAATTTTTGATAACTTTTAACAAAAATTTTCTCTAAAAATTATATAAATAGCTCAAATTGAGCCTAAGGATATTATTTATTATATAGGTCAGCAATAATTTTTTTATTTATGTTTAAGTTTTTGTTAGTTTTAATAAGATTAGGATAACCTAAGTTATACTTCTTTCGTGATTAAGTATAAGTATATAGTCGAAATTTTATTTAAAAAAATAATATCATTTTTAAAACTCCTACTAAAGATAGACTATACTTATATAGTTCTATTTGATTTATTTATAAGAAATAAATATGAATTCGGATGCGACTATTTTAAATTCTTAGATTCAGAAGTTAGTATTTTGAATAATAAATCAGATATATCATAATTATTATAGTAATCAAAAAAATTTGGAGGAAATTAAAACTGTTTCCAAAAATAACAAGAAATATTTAGAGCAAATTGATAATAGAAATACCTAATTTATGGCCTGAAATATGCCTTATCAAAAAACAATATATAAGTGGTGTCAAATCTATACCAGTTTTAAACATTTGGTATAATTTTTAATACAAATAAAATGGGGTTTTCACAAATAAAATTTCAATCCCAAAATTTAATCGGAATTTTTATTTTTAAATATTAATTTTATTATCTAAAATTTTTTTATACAAACAAGCTATCATTGAGGTTTGATATCTTTGAAATTGAATTTATACAATATTTTGCATAGCTTATTATGCATTTTAAGTATTTTTTTTACTAATTCTTACACTATTTTGTCTGATTTTTTTTTAAAAACGCTCTATTAATTGAAAAAATATATAAAATTAATAAAATATATAATTCTTCTAACTAATCTTAGATTAAGTAACCCCATAATAAACTGAAAAGGTACTTTGTAAAATCCAATTATTTTTTATATCGCAGAAAAAATCGCTCTTTAAGATTTAAAACTTTTATTAAAATTTTATGATTAAAGTTAAAAACATATATTATTTAAATTGATGAAAATATATAAAACAAATTGGAAAAACCTTTCTCGAAAAGATTATTTCATATTTAAAAATTAAATGATACTTCAAGGTAAATATGGTGCTTTTTATTACACCAAGACTTGAGTTAAAATTCTTTTTTTATTTTTTTAATGCCGAATTTATTTTTAAACTCAATTTAAAAATATTTAAGTCTCTTTATGGATTTAAATATATTTTAAAATTATCTGGCTAAATCAGAAAAATCACAAAAAAAATTTTAGTCCAGAAAATATAAAATTATTTTTGACCCAATTTAAATTTAAATTTGTTTTTGATAATTTTTATTTAATTATAGATTAATGTCTTATTTTTTTCATTTTAAAATATTCAAAAATTTAAATGAGATAATTTTTTAATAAAAGAAAAAAATTACACAAAAATACTTTTTCATTTTTCAAGAAGTTATATTGAGATATTAATCAAAAATATAATGAGTATTGATTATTGTTAAATTTTATATCCGATATTATAAAAAATCTATAAATCATTAGAAAAATATTTAATATTTTAATAATTAATATAATAATTAAAAACAGGTAAATTTAACAAGTTTTTTATATAATGAATAAAAAATACAATTGTTAGACTTTTCCCATTATTTTTTATTTCCAAAAATTTAAAATTCAATTCAAAAAAATTATCGAAAGAGTAATTTAATAATAATTTTTTACATTTTAAAATTTTAGTTTCTTTAGTAAACACTCTATAATATTTAAAAAAATAAAACCCTGAATACGGTATATTGTTAAAAATCGAAATAAAAATTATTTAAAATCAACAGTGAGAATGGAAGTTTTAAATCATATCTAACAAATCAAAAATTTGGGGTTTTCGGATATTTTACTGAAAATCTAAAATAATTCGACCTAAGAGTCTGATTTATTACAAAATTATAAAATATAAAATAATTTAAATCAGATTATTATGATATTACTATTAAAATAAGTGTTTTTATATCTTCATCATAGACTTTAAAAAAATAAAAAATCAATCTAAAATATATAAATAAGTTTCAATTATAAAATTGTAATATTTTTCGTTTTTTATTTTTTTTTTCTGGTTTTTTTATGAGTATAATAATGAAAAAACCACCAAAATTGAATCTTTGACTTATTTATAGTAGTATTATATAGACGCATGAGTGCTCGTTATTTTTTTATTATAAGAAAATTTTATTATTTCTAAAAATCAATTTAAATTAATTACGCCCAAATTATGTTTAATAAACGAAATGCTAAAAATTTAAAAAAAATCTGACTTCAAATTATTTTTTATTTTTTCATTGAATTTAATTACCAAATATTGGATGTTAACCTTTATATTTTAAAAAATGTAGAATATTTAATTGAAATATTTATAAAATAATTTATAAATATCATATATTATATTTTAAAAGGCTAAATCGAGTGATTTTATTTATAGATTCTGATAATAAAATTTCTATATCAATATTATAAAAATGTGTACAAAATTTTCATATCTTTTTTAAATTTTATTTTAGGATTTAATCATAAATTTTTCATGGAATCATTTTTTGAAACTTAAATACAATTATATTATATTATATTATATTATATTATATTATATCTTCAGATATATTTAATGTTGCCAATTTTTTATCTGAAATAAGTAATATTTTTATTTTATTAAAATATTATTTGAGCAAAATTTAGGAAAAATTAATTAATAAAAAAATACACAAAACGCCTTTATTTTAAATCGAATAACCCAATATGAGTTAAATAAGAAATTAATTGACAGTCTTCTATGTTAATTGATATCTAAAAACATAAATATTTAGCCGAACCCCTCTATGGATATAAAACAGTAAATTGCAGAAAGTGCTTTAAGCGAAGTTTTTTTTAATAAAAACTAGTATTTTTTTTATAAAATTATTTTAAAAATTATAGTCGTATCATTATCATAAATAATTTTGGATTTACATATACAGCCAAAAAGTGGGTAAAAAAAATAAATATATGTTCAAATCTATCATAATTTTTGATTCTTATATTACGATATATATAATCTACCAATGTTTAAATTATCTTTAATTTAAGTAAAATTTAAATTTGATATTAATAACTAATATTTATTTTACGGAAAGATTAAAAATAATATATAAAAGCAATTTTATTGAAATTTAAGATTATAAGAAATGATAATTTAGATTTTTATACTTAAATTGGTAGTAGATAGCAAAAAAAACTTAAAAATTGAAAGATAGATAAATATTCGAGTTTATTTATACAGAAAGGTAGTTGTGATATTTTGGGTATTCAAATATATCTGTTTTTTAAAAAACATATTTATTTGATTTGAAATTATGAGTTTAATATTATTTAATTATAATTCAAAAAAAATGAAAGTCTAATAAAAAATTTATCGGATTTTGTCCCTGTTTATCCATTTCAAATACAAAATTTTAAACCAATACATACTAATTTGCTAAATTCGATTGCTAATACAATAAAAAACAGATTACCATCTCAAATATATATTTAAATGCAACCTTTGTATTTTTATAGATGTATTGTGAATTTTTTTGTGAGAATTCTGATTTTTTTTTTGTCAGATTGACTGAAATATAATTTCAATATTTTTTTAAAATAAATTTAGATTATATAATTTTTACAAATTTTTCATAAATTTAATCATAATATCGAAATCAAATAAAGTTTAAAAAATATTAAATTTATTCAAAATTTAGTATGGATAAAGCTTTTTTTTTTGAAAACGCATTTTTTATAATCCAATAAATTTGGAAGTTTATTATTTTAAGATTTTTTAAGATTTTTTTTTAATAATCAAGGGTAAAAAAAAGAGTTTGAAGATAGTAAGCTTCTACATTATTTCATAAATAACCCAATAAATATTACTAGCATAATTTAGTTTAAAAATTTTTGTTAATAGGATTCTTTTTCAATAAAACCTTTCTTTCTTGGAAGTATTGGCTCTCCATAATTCTCATGGGTATATGAAATATTATTTAAATTTTGAACCTGGTGTGTCGTGATGGATATTTTTTTATTTTTTCATTTTTTAAAATTTTTATATTGCTCATTTTGAAAAATTTTCACCGTATGTTTGAAGAGATAGATTTAAAACAAAGATTTAGTATAAACTTAAGAGCAAATATGGAAATAATATTAATTATTTTGTTTCTAAGTAATAAAATTTTGTCTATTAATTATTAAATTTAAATAAATAAACGCAAAGTACTTTTTTTTTTAGTATAATAAAAGCTTTAATGGCGTCTTGTCGCTTATAAATAGTAAAAATTGATTTTTTATTTAGGTCACTCAGTTTTATTATAGAATTTCCTACGGTTTTAATCAGTAATATTTGAACTTTATTTGAATAAAATTATTAGATCGGTTTTAAAATTTATTAATGTTGCCAAATGTAACTTATAAAAATATTTCCTTTCTTTTTAATCCTTATATATTATGACCTTCAACCAAAGATAAACATATTTAGAATCATAAAATGATTTCATTTCTTCAAAGAAACAGAGTTTTTGTTTAATATTTTCAATAAATAACTTATTATTCATCCTATTAGTTTTTTATTTTTTTTAATTCGCCTATTTTTAAAAAAAATATGTAGATAATTATCAACCAACTACTACAAAAATTGGAATAACATCCGCACATATATATATATATATATGAGCATAATTGCTTATTAGAAGACCAAAATTTTAATTTTAATTTTTTATATTATTGAAAATGAAACATAAATATTTTAAAACTCGATTAAATTTTTAATAGAATTTTTCTTTAAATACAATTATCATGATAACTGCAATAAAAATTTGAAAATTTTAGTTTAATAATATATCAATTTTCTATAAAATTTTTATATTAAAATATTTCTATGGTGAAGAAATACATATTTTTATTATATAATGATAAAAAAATCAAAAAATAATAATAAAATTTAACTGTGAAAATATAAAAAAATCAAGTATAAAGCAGTCGAAACACGGTTTTATATGCTGAGAGTTTAAATTTTTCGTAGTTGTGCTGCTACCCTATCACATAAAACACCTTAACATAAATTAATTTGATTTAGTATTATAAATACCAAATTTCCAAATATGAATATATATTTTTAACGCGACAGAATTGCTACCCCACCCCTCTCCATCTTTTTTTTTTGTTAACGATAAAGGAAAATAAAATTTACGATCCTTTTTTTTATAATAATAAAAGTTAATTTTTGACATTTTTTGTATAAAAATAAATAAATAAGAGCTATATATTTACTAAAATCATCGCAAGATAAAATTTTAACCAATATCTATAAAATTTTAAAAATATTTTTAAAAGTTGAAAGTATGCTAAGGTATGTACTTTTGATAAATATTTAAAGACTAGTTGTATTTTTTTCGGAACTATTCATGTTTTTCTTTATTTTTAATTTTTAAAATAGGGAATTTCATGACTTCAATATAAAATCTCTGTTAAAAAGCAATAAATTGTTAAAAAATAAATAAATTATGCCTTATTTAAGTGAAGTATTTTAAATATAAAGAACATCAAGAAATAGATGGATTTTAAAATTTAAAAAATTCCAATTCATTTTATTTTATAGTTACCAGAATTTAATATGTCATGTTTAAAATCATGGCTAAATATTTACATGTAAAAAGCGCTTATTTAAAAATTAGACATCCCTTTACCGGGATAGGGAGGGAACGGTTCTTGAAAAATCGATAAAGTTACATTATTTTAAATCCATTTTAATAAAGGTTAAATAATAATTAATTAATATGTTTTCAATGAACGCATGTGTAGAATTTTCGATCAAATTTAGAAGATAAATTATTTTCAGTATTTATTTTTGAATTTTTATGTTTTTTTCATTTGATAAAAAATAATTCCGTTTAACAATAGCACTATGTGATAAAAAAATTTAATAATCATATATTTTTAATATCGGATTAAAAATTCATTTTGAATTTATTTTGAAAAAGCGACAGATTTATGAATAAAATTTTAAAATTTTAATCCTTTTTCCGAGAAAAAATAGACAATAAAATACCAAATTTTCAAAATTTATAAATACCGATTTAAATACCATGTTTAATTTTATATAGATTTTTTTATACCTTATATTTGAAATAAATTCAATCCACGTATGTAATTTAATTCATATATTTTATTTATAATTAACGATGATAAAGAAATAGTATATTATAGTATTTAAATTTAAATCATGACATTTAAATCTAGTTAACCGATATCTAGATCAATTTTATAAACTGTTGACTTAATGCAACAAAAATAACTTTCAATGATAAATTAAAATAACCGATGTTATATTTTACTTCATATAATATTATTTTTATCATTTTAAGTATTTTTAATTAGTAAAAAAGAAATACTAATTAAAAATGAAGATTATAATATGGGCACATTCTATTTAAATTCAAAAATTTATAAATTTTAAAATCCTAAGCCGATTGAAAGACTACACTGAGCTTTTTGTGAAACAAAAGGGATTGACAAGAATACCATATACTTTTATAACATTTTTATCCGCCCAATTGCATTTTTAATAGTTTTTAAAATAATCCAAATAAAAGATTTTTTTAAATTATTAATTATGAATTTTAATAAAGCTATATATTATTTAACTTTTTATTATTTTTATATTATTTTTTTGTGTTTTTCATTAAAAAGTTGCAAAATTATTCCAGATGAAATTATGTAAAAAAAAAAAATCATGCTTTTTTTGTGTATATTGTTTTTAAAACTTTTTATTCCGATTTATTCATTGGTCTTGGATATTTTCCATATAATCATTTGCGAAAATTTTTAAATTTTTCTTATAGATATGTAACAAAAAATAGTTTTTTTTTTTTAATTCTGAAGAATAGCCTTAAGATTGGAATAATTTTATTAAATCGATTAAATTTATAATTTTTTAATTATCCCATTTAAAGAGATAAATTATAAATCAAAGGAATTTATTATTAATCAATCACCTCAAATTTTCCGGCGAAAATTTCTGTATAAAAAATAATAATGTCCCTATATATATTAAACTTGTATGCACCATTTTTGTATATAATATCATAAAATATTATTTAAAATGTTGTGTAGTTGTAAGTGATGATTGTAAAATTGACAATGAATATAAATTAATATAAATAATCATTTTTTTTATAAATCGGCCGTATAATCGCAATTATTCACCCGAAAATCTGTAAAAAATATCATAGAGTCATAAAATTTTATATTCATTTCTAGGAAAAATAATTATAGAAGTAGAATTCGATCTATTTTTTTATTAAAAATCTGATAAAATTAAAGACAGTATTCCAAATAAAAACAAAAAGCATTATCAGTAGAACTTTTCCTTTTTCCAAAATAAAATTAGAGCTAAATTTAATAAGATTTTGTGGTAAATTTTCTTTCTGAAAATAAATATCAATGCAATTTCTGAAAATTAGCTTTTTATTTTTTTAAACTTATTAATATATCGGAAATTGAGAAATTAAGCAATTAAAAAAGCAAATACAGATATTCAAAATTTAAAAAAAATTAAAAGAAAATTTATATTTTTGATTATTAAAGGGAAATTTATGAGCACGATAATAGTGTTTGTTATAACAAAAAATTTCTTCATATTTTTTGACTTTATATTAAAATTCATATATTTTTTATCACTAAGTATATTTTTCCCTTTCAAAAATTTACTTCATTTTATCGAAACCTATTTTTTATAAGTAAATTTTTGTTTCAGTGATTTTCTTAGAGTTTCGTAATAAGAAGATAATTTCATTCAAATTCTTGTGGATTCAGTTTTAGATAAAATTTATTTAGGTTATATTTAAACCATTTATAAATAAAATGACATAAATTTATGAAAATTTTCATTTTTTATAAAAATATTGAAAATTTTAGGTTAAAAAATACTTTCAGCAATGATTAAGGTTTTTGAGATATTAACGCTTCTTAATATTATTATATAATAGGTATTTTTTATGCATATATCTCACCCCAACCAACCAAATCTTGTAGAAAAATACCCAGAAGTGTTATACTTTATTAAAAATAGTACTAAATATGTTAAATTAGGCAGTATTTCGAGAATTTTTAATGGTTTTAGATTTATCAATATCCACAATTGAGCAATTTTCTCTTATCATATATATATAATCTTAAAATTTTTCTAAGAATTAGTTTTGGACCTTTTATCGGATCCTATTATATACTCTATTAGCCGCATTATAAAAGATAATTCTTTATAATTTTTTTAATTAATAAAATATATTTAATACATATTGAGAAATTTAATGTTTTAAAACCCCAATAGCTCTTAAATTTAATTTATTTCTTAGTTTAGAAAGTGAAAAATTATATGTTATTTTTTAATTTTTTAAAAACACTATATCTTTTATTCAATTATATTATTTTTTGAAATATAAAAGACTTAAATATCAAATGAATTTTGAAATCAGTTGATTTAATCGAAAAAAGCGCTATTTATAGGAATAGGAATAATATTAATAATATATACAAAGTTTGGTTATAAAATGGTATGTATATTTAATAAATAAAAATTTTGGGTATATAAAATTAAAAAAAATAAAAATGAATTTTTATGGCTTATATTTTAAAATTATAATCTTTCATTTTTCAAAAAAAATATTATGAGTTCAATTTTGTGAATTTTTAAGATCTTGAAATCTGAGATAATAGATTTAAATTTATAAATTTGCATTTAATCTCTTTCGGTTTTTTCTATAAATAATGATATAAATATTTTTATTACTTAATAACTATTAGTATTTAAATCTAATAATAATTATATTTTATGTGAAAAAATATATATTCACTCAATTTATCTAAATATACTAAAATTATTTTTAAATATTATTTAATTCATGCTGAAATTTTTAATTTGGGCTTTTATAAAATCGATTAATAAAGATATCAACTTTATAAAAGAAGAAGAACGTTTATATATAATTTTACATATGTAATACATGGTTTAAATAATATTTTTTTTATATATGAAACCAGCAGCCATTAGGATTTTTAAGCGATGCAGAAAATCATAGCTTTCAAAAAGATATAAATGTTAAAATTATAAAAATGTCATATTAAGTAAAATCCGTATATTTTATATAAGAGTTGATAAACAGTGTATTCAATTATGTATATTAATTTTACTCGTATTTATAATATATTATTTTATATAAATAAAATTAAAATAAACTTATGAAATATAAATAAAACCTTTAAAACCCCCCAAATAAATAATTTTTTAACAAAATTAATTTTAATTCCAAAAAAATATTATTTAATACTCAAAAAAGTAAGTATAAATTTTAGTGTTTTACTTTAACTTAAATTCTTTTCAGGGTGTTGATATATATATACTTTATAAAATATAGATAAATTTTAGTGGAAAAAAAAATCAAAGATAATAAAATCTCCTGGTGGTATTTCCATACTCTATTTCAATAATAAAAGATAAAAGAAATATTTGTTGAATTTAACTTATAAAAATAAAACACTTCTTTATATATATACCAATGGATTAGATAAATCTAGGTTATAAATCGAAATCAAAATAATTATACTCCTCATTTCATTAATAAAGTAATAAATTTCAATACGGTAATTTACAATGTGTTTTTTATTTTCCAGTTCGTCCAATAAATAAATTTTAAAATTAAAACTGGAACTGGAAACTGGAAACTCCCCTAAGAGTGAAATACCTTGCCGTGATTTAGGGGATTAATAGTGTAATTTTCGAAGTACACAATACTAAAATTTCACGCAGCGTTGTACTATTCTTGGTTGGGAGTAGTGGAGACAGCGCACAGCGATTCGGAGAACAGCGATTCCAGAGGAGGACCATCTCAAAACAGGAGGAACCGATCGTTTAGCACAGCTGAGACATAGTCTAATGCAAAAGTCCAGCTTTAGACATTCAGACGGATCTCAACGTCTAACAGCTATTTGTAGCAAAGCCATGTCGATCAAACCCACGTTTGGGTAGGAGTCTAATTTTATTAATCCTGTTAGAAGTAGGCTCTGACTTGGAGCTCAATAGCTTCAATGAACTGTTGTTCATTGACAAAGAGCTTAATTCATGACTGCACGTAACCTCAGTCATCCAGCCTACTTGAAGCAATGCCAGGGTGGGGGGTCTTTAGATTAGTAGATTGCACTCTTTTCCCGTAGGTACAAAGTAGGATTTCATGCAGAGTAGCTCATTGTATTTAAGATAATAGTCTTTTCTATACGTCTTTTTCTTTTTTTCAAATTTTTTTATTAAAGTTTTTAATGACGTTATCTTACAATAAAATTCAGTGATACAAAAAAAAAATGGAAACTGGAAATTTGAAACTGGAAATTTTCATTTAAAATAATTTTATCATAAAGTTAAGAAATTAATCAGATGCTTATGTAAAATAATTAAAATTTATCCATTAATAATAAATTAAAATTATTTGATATATTGTAATTTTTTTCTTTTAAAAAATTTGATATACTGTAAAAAAACATAACACATTATAGTTTTTTGTGTATTTAAGATTTTCATTATTAATATACCTATTGAAATAACTTTATTGCTTAAGCTATGTGTGAATTTAATCTAATTTGAAAATTTCGAAAATTTATCAAATTAATATTTTTTTACAGAGAATGGGAGGATTTTTAATAAATAAGCATATAAATACGTATTACCTACACACATATGGCATACTTTGTAAAAAAAAACATCAGGAAATCTGATAAAACCGCAAGTGAACCTTGAATAAATAAAACAAGATTATTTTATTAATTAATAAATTATTAGTCATAGTTATCGTAGATATACAGGGTAAATATTTTAAAATAAATAAGACAAATAGGATATTTTTTTGAAAAAAAGAAATTTATTGTGCTGAATATTATTTTAAAAAAATGAATATTATTATTATTAGCACATATTGAATCATTTTTATATTTCTAATTTTATAAACCACCTTTAGATAAGTTTATAATTAAGCTTAACATAATTTTTATTAATTTATTCAAGTCAGAAAGAGCAAAAAAATTTTCGATATATTTTTTTATACTTTTGATTTTGATTAAAAATTCAGAGAATGGCAAAAAATGAACGAAAAATCCGTATGAAATATAGTTTTATATTTATTAGAATTTAAATTTATTAATTATGGACTATATAAGAAGTTGATTTCAAATACAGCAATGGATTTTTTTTTCTAAAAAAAAAAATTCAATATTAAAATGATCAATTTGAATCAAAAGAATATAAATATGGCACAAACATGAAATTTTTAATAAAATAATATATTTAATAATGCTATAAAAAAAAGTGATACTATTACAAACTATAAAATTTTGTTATCCAAATTACATCTGATAGAAAACTTAAAGTATATATTATAAAGGAATATAAAAAACGAATGTAAAATTAGAAATCATTAATTTTCGAAAAAATTAAGAATGGATGAAATTCACTCATCAAATTAATAAATTGTGACTAACTATTTTTCGGTTTAAAAAACCCCAACTAATTTATTTTTCTTTAAGCCGATTGATAAAATTAAATTAAATTTTTAACATTAAAATTATATGAAATTCATTAATTATAAAAATTTATTGACCTTTAAAGCACCCTATAAAACCAATTAATATAATTAAAAAATTATTAAAAAATTCAAAAATAGCATTTTAAAGCTTTAAACCCGATTTTTGGAAAGATAAACGGGGTTAATTTAGTGTATATATATAACTAATTCTCATTTTAAATATTTAAATGGATAAATTTACTCTAATTTTGTACATTTATTTGATTCGTTTATTAATTGGATTAAATTCATGTATTTTAATTTAAAATTTATATAATCACTGATATAAATTATTGAAAATTTCCAACCTCTCAATTTTTTTTAAAAAACCTTTAAATCATCAAAAAAAAAAAAAACCTTTTTTATCTGAAATTTTGACACCCTCATATAGAAAAAAATTAAAATATATTCAATAAAACATGTTTCAGAGAGAAGAAAGTCTGAACCAGTTTTTTTATAACTTAATTTTTGAAAAAGCTTAAAATTTATATTATTTTCTGGAAAAAAATAAATTTATATTAGTCTAAATAACTACTTCTATTTCTGAAATAACGAAATTATCTATCTAAAATAAATCATTTTCACATTTCTGTTAATTTAACACCTAAAATTATGTTACTTTAACTAACTTTGATGAATATTAAATTTAATTAATTAAAGTATGAGTCTTTAAAAACCCCCTTATTAAAAGATGAAAAATATGAAGCTGTTAACTTTTCACCATATCAGGTTATAAAAAAAATTAATATCAATTTAAGTTAATATATTTTGTTATAAATATCCATTTTTAAAGTACTTTATAAAATTAACATTTTCTAAGGGTCTATTCAACGTTTAAATAATTCTCTTAATTTTTTTCTCTCAACTTGAAAGACTTTAGTTCTGTTAGCTTCATAAATAATTACGATTTATATTCATTTTATTTCCTATCCTACTACTTTTTTTCTTTTTTTCTCTGTTCAAATGATTTAAATGTAAGAGAGAAAACATTAACTCGCCACAATATTAATAAATCAAGCTAGAAAACTACATTTAAAACTGAAATTACATCTCTAGATCTAAAAAATATTTCTTTTAGTGATTGGGCACTAAAAATACATTAATTTCCCTCAAATACTGATCTATTTATTTAATCGGTTATAATATTTCCTTTTTAAATCTTTCGTCACCATATGTGATAAGCGCTCTGATTCATCTAAATTATACAAATATATTTGCAAATTTCAAATGTTTAACCAATATTATGTTAATTTATCAAAACAAAAATCAAAGAAACATAAATTCTAGCCATTAAAATGGCACGAAATAGCCCAAAGACGATAAAAGTTAAAAAAATCGGAGAAGGTAACACATTAAAGTCTTTTCAGAAACAAAAAAAGACATGGATAAGCTTTGGCAACAAATTGAGAGTGAATAATAAACCAGATATCGAAAAAATGAGGAACTAAGAGGTTTATTTAAACAAAGAAAGTTGGATTTTTTTATGAATAGCAGAAATTTCATTTAATAAATTTTTTTGAAACTTTTTTTGAGATGCTACACACTAATTCAAAATATGGATATTTTAATCCTGATTTAAAATTTTATGATTTATGCTTCAATGATAATTATGGAGATTTCAGAAAAATAAAATAAAACCGCAAGAACCTCGATAAGAACTCACATTAAATATTTATTTAAAAAAATATCTTTTATATATTACTACTAAACTAAATTATCCAATTAAATAAATAGAATGGTATTTGGGGGAAATTAATATTTTTATAGATCCAAATCACTAAAAGAAATGTTTTTTCGGGATAAAGATGTAGTTCTAGTATTAAATGCAGCTTTTTGGTTTGGTTTATAAGGAAAAAATTACTTAAATATGCTACAATGTAAAATAATTTAAATATCTGCTGTTTATATTATAAAATATAATTTATTTTATTCTTTCGAATAAAGATTAAAATTTTTTATATTTATCCCTATTCAACACATAAATATTCTATATCGCTTTTTTTTATTCCTATTTTATTGAATTATTAAATTATATTAAAAAAATTATCAATCTATTCTTGACTATTTCCAACTCTCAATTTCTAAAATTAAACTTAATACTATTTTCTTGATTTTTTTAGAAAGAAGAGCTGGAACTAAACTAGATCCGGATTGGTACTGTAGAAGTTTTTTTATAATTGGTTAGAATGATAGAGAAAAACTAGTTTTTTTTTTGAATAGAGATGGAGCGGAGAAAATCAAAAAAATAAATCTTGGAGTGGAAAAAAGCGGGGGTTTTTAAGGGCTTGATTAATAACCACTCCGTTATAGCTCTTCATTCAAATTTTCGACCCTATGTTTATTATCCTTTTTAAAAATAAAAAATAGCTTTATTTTTTATTAATTCGATTAAATATATTTTTATTGATGGAATTAAAGGTATCTAATGAATTTTATTTTTACAAATTTAGAACGTTTCTTCGAAATTAAGCATTTAAGCATTTTTTTAATTTCCCAGTTTAGGGGTGTGTTGCCCGGATAAAGCATAAAATCGATAGGTAATATAAACTTATGATTGCAATTTAAACTTTCTATTTGAAATTTTTTAAATAATTGTTAAATATAGAATGATATTAAATATTAAATTTAATAGTACTTTTTAAACTTTATTACAGTCGATGTTTTATATAGCGAAAAATTTATGCATTTAAAAAAAATTATCTTAAAGTCTTTTTCGGGGAATTATAAATAGCAAAAATAAAGAAAGAAGGTAAACTTTTAAAATATTTATTCTAATAGATAAATTCAAAAAATAAACTTATTTCTAGTATTTCAAATCTTAAAACTATATGATCACTAAATAATAATGATCATTTGATGAAGTTGTTTCAAAACTCATTATTTTTTGTAATATTTTTAGGAAATGTTGAATTGAACACAAAAATAGATATATTTTTGTTAAAAACCGATAAAAGTGAATTTTTTTCCAATTTTGAGCTATTCAGTGATATATTAGGCCAATAAACTATACTATGATAAATTTCGAATGAAAAAAAAATTAAAACTAGATTTTTTTATAGAAAAATATACTTTAAAAAAGAAAATTTTAATTAAAAACTAGAAATTGATAATAATTGATAATAATTTTTCTAACTTTCCATTCGTTTTTGGTATTAGGTATTTTATAACACATGTTTCTAAATCAATGATTCTCTTTTTTTAAAATGGATAATTAGAATTTTTTTTCTTTGAAGGCAATGTAAAGTTTAAATTGAAAAAAAATAAATTCCCCATACACTTTAAAACTGCTACTGGACAGGTCAAGATTTTTTTTAAAATTACGAAATGAGTTTTGGTTCCAGGAAAGAGATCGGAGTGGAAATTTCATGTTCAGGAGTGAAAATTATACCGGAGTTTTTTTTCCAGCCGGCCCAAATATCTTATTTTTTTTTAGCAATATTTAACTTTATAATAATTTTTAAATGGGATTTTTATTTTTTATCCGTTTATTCGTCAATTTTTAAAAATTATATAATGTCTATTATAACCTATTATTATCCGGATCTTATCATCCAGTTTTCATTTCATTAAATTATGATTTTGGTGTATTAATCTATCAATACAGAAATTATATATTTTATTTAATAATAAATATATAAACAGAAATTAAAAAAATTACATTTTTTGTACGTTGATAGCTAAAAAAAATTGAGAGAGATATATGTTAATTATTTAAAAATTGGATAATTTAAAATTAAATAAGTGGCAGCTCAAGAAAACTCATTTATACTTCTGCAATTTTTTTTAAAGCAAATATCATGTTCAATAGAGATAGATGTGATGAAATTGAACTTCCATTTTCTAAATAGCCGATGAATTTTTTGATCAGACCTATTAATCAAAAATAACCCCATCTCTATCCGAATCAATGAAATTTTAATAAAAAAAAAATCTCATGTCGAATAAGAAAAAATTTACTAATATTTATTTTTTTTTGTTATTTGTATCTTTTTTTTGGTGCCATAAATTTTCTTGGGCTTTTATATTAGAACCTCAAAAAATCTGACCACAAATTCTAAAAACCTAAAGTGTTATAATGAATCTCATTTCAAATAAAATATTAGCTAATTTGACTCAATCATTGATTTTACCAGTATGAATAAAAAAAATATTCGCCTCTATAATTCTTTTTTCTCAATGCTCTAAAATAGTTTAGATCATATAATTTCAATAATATTTATCCAATTAGATAATTAAGATAGTTTAAAGTATCATAGAGTAACATCGTGTAATATAACTGATTACAGTGTTTATTTTTTAAAATTAATTAAAGGGTTAAAACTTCATTAAGAAAAATATAAAATTGAGTCTCTATTATTCAACAGACCGTTAAATCAATTAATAGATACTTTTAATTAGAATACGGATAGTTGTTCCAAATTTTATGAGGTATTAAACATTTTTTAAGTCTGATGTTTGAGCTAATTGCACTAATTAATAGAAAAAAAATTTAATTAGTAAAACAATAAATTACTCATAAAGACAAAGAATTATGTAATTATTCTTTTTTAAAGAAAAATATTTATTAAAAAACGAAAAAAAAAATATTTTTAAGATATATAATGGTTTAATTTCTTTAATTAGCCATTTATATATTTATGAAAATATAAATTTAATAATCCCTCTGATATAATATTAGTAATAATAAATTTTCTATAAATTGAGTCTGAATTTATAAAATTCAACTTTTCTTCTAGAAAAACATTGGAATAATTTAATTTAAAAATTACGAATATCATTATTTCGCTTAAAAAAATTAAAGGTAAAATTCCCTTTATATCGCAACTATTTTATCTATCATAGATTTTTTAAATTGAAAAATCACAATTAAAAAAACTGTACTTAGTGTCATCAATAATAAATTTCCTTATATTATTTCGATTCTGATCTTATTTAATACCTATATGCAAGTTCAACTCTTCATTGTATACAATAAAATACTAAAAATAGCAACTGATAATTTTTTTTCATCAAATATCTAATTATTTTCACATATTTATAAATATTTACTTATAACAATTAATAAAAAAGCCATTTATTTACTAATTAGATCATAAAACTGATTTATATAAATATTAACGTGTTGGATTGTAATAAAAATAGGGTTAATTAGTAACTTAAATCCAAATTGAATCAAATCAAGTTATTTTGATTAAAAACGTGCCAATTTATTCAAAAGAAATCCATTTTTTTTTGGATGAAATTTGATCAAATCATATTTAATTGTGCTGAAATACTGTAAAATTTCTGTAAAATAAAAAAAGGTGTATTAAAATAGAATTAAGTTTATATAAGAAACGGCGAGAATAATAATTACTTTAAAGAATAAAGTTTTACTTGGAAGAAACTCTTTTTTTTTTATTGAAAAAGGAGTTATTCTTAATTTTTGAAAAATATCGCATAATATTTAATTATAGTTTCTGAGTATTCAAGCAGGAAAAAAATAAAAAGATTTGATTAATCTTAGAATTTTTTTAAATTTTTTTGAAAAATGTGTTCAAATATAATCAATTTTACGCAGATAGTTTTAATCCTTTAAGAAAAATCTTTACACCTGGATTATGTGAAAATTTAAGAAAAATAATCATTAAAAATATAAGCAACTCTAGAAAACAAAAACATTTTATTGGATAAAAAATGGATTTAAATTGTAGGGCTCTTAATGAAATTTTTTTAAATTTATGATTAAAAGATATTTTCATTTTTTAGGAGCTATCAAAACGTGAACTGTGATAAAAAATATGAAATGAGTGTCAAATGCAAAGTTATATAGTTGAATTTTTTTTCATAAACTGGCCAGTATGAAGTATCCTCTGATGTCTAAAAAGGCCAATATTCAAATTAAACCCATAAGTAGAATAATAAAAATAAAGGAAAAAGCTATGTATTATATTACTTTGAAAGATTTTTTTTTTCGTTTTTAGGATAATTAAGCTTTAATTTTTTTATCAAAGGGCCGTATTTAGTCTCTTCACTGGAGAAATAATTAATTTGAGGGCCTTGACACCAAAACTATCCCCAATTTTTATTTAAAAAGGAATAAATATGCATATAGACTAAAAATTTAATCATATTAAAATAAATAATCCCGTTATTATAGCCGGAACTTCCGAAAAACCATAAAAATTTTTCCCAGTATCCATATAAATTGCATATATTGATGTAAAAGGATAATAATAATGGATATTGTGAAATTTTGGGAAAAAGCTAAATAGATTAAATAACTCTTTCTAAAAAAATCTAACAGTTAGTTCAGCTAATAAAATAAAATAAAATAAAATTCTATTACTAGGATTTTTTAAAAAAATATTTTATACTTTTGGTTTCATCTTTCGAAAAAATATCTAAAGTTTCTCAAAGAGGAAAATCAAGCTTCAAAGAAAAGGTCATAAAAAATTCAAGAAATTTCGAATCATAACTGAATGGCGCATTTTTGAGAATATGAAAGATCTCTTAGCAAAAAAATGAAATAATTTTCCAGATTTAAAAATTTTGATGAAATAGACTCAATATAAATTTTTTCCTAAAAAAAACACGGGTTATGAGGACTATGGTTTATTTTCACCTACAAAAAAAAAAATTATAGAGCACTCCAATAAAAGATTCAAGGATAAATATACAAATCGAAAAAAAATAAAATAAAAAATTTCAACTTTTTAAAAATTTCGATTAAGAAAATAAAATACTACAAAGATGTGAAAAGACCGGCGTTATAAAAAATCCGATAAAATGAACCATCTAGTTTAATTAAGTGCAAAAAATCTTTTCTTGTTCTCTAAATAAGATTCTTTTTTTATACACCTGTTCGAATCCATTGAGAAACTAAAATTTGTAATGGAAAATTCTCGTAAGCTTATCATAAATTTGAATCAGAACCGTTTAGTCAAGCTAATAAGATTTATTTAGGAAAATTTTTTTATATATCCAAGAAACAATATTACGTTGGGAGGGCTATTTTTTTAAAAAAAATGAGGATATTTCTTAAAAAATAAGAAATACATACATCTATATTCATTTTCCCAAAAAAAACAAAGTGCTATATCTTATTGAGATAAAATTGTTACGGGCTGTAAGAAGAGTGGGAAGACCCAAGATAATAATAAAAAAGCTAACCTTAAATTTAAGATTAATTGTTATTTTATGAGTATCTTGATATTTAAACAAATAAAAAATAAACTATTATTCTTTAAGAGTAAAAATGAAATGAAAATTTTCAAATATATTCGAAAAATTTTCGATATTGACTTGATGATATAAGAAAATTCAAAAAGGTCGATACATTATGTGTAACTTGAACATAGCAAAAAAATGTACAATATTTGGAGCTATTTATATAGAAATATTAATTCAAATACTCATATTATTTTTTGTATACCAGGTACTCAAAAAAAATTTCTTTTGTAAAAAAGATAATATATATCACCAAAAAACGCTAATTATAAGGTTTTAAAGAATTTTTATGAGTTATATCTACATTTAATATACATTAAAGTAAAACTCTCTAAAATATAATCGATTTTAATAGCATTAGTATTTATTTTGTTAAACCGATTTATTTGGCTATTCAATACAAAATTATTTTATAAAACTGATTTTTTATTAAGATATAATAACAAAAAACAATACTAAATGACGAATAAAGCTTGGGGAAACTTCAATAATTTTTTTTGTAGATATGACCCCTATGCGGATGTGATCCTTACGCGGTTTGATCTTTTTTTTTTGGTTTTTTTAATCCTAATCAGCCATGAACCGTGTTTCAATCGGGAATAATAGTTAATGTCGTACTAATAATGAATATAAACTCTTTTATTATTTTAGCCAAATCACCGAAAAAAAAGCCCTAAGGGCGAAATACCTTGCCGTGGTTTAGGGGCTTAATAGTGTACTTTTCGAAGTGCACTAGACCAAAATTTCACTCAGCGTTGTACTATTCTTGGTTGGGAATAGTGGATACAGCGCACAGCGATTCGGAGAACAGCGATTCCAGAGGAGGATCATCTAGAAACAGGAGGAACCGATCATTTAGCACAGCTGAGACATAGTCTAGTGCACAAGTCCAGCGTTCGACAGTCAGACGGATCTCAGCGTCTAACAGCTATTACTAGGAGAGCCATGTCGATCAAACCCACGTTTGGGTAGGAGCCTAATTTTACTAATACTGTTAGAAGTAGGCTCTGGCTAGGAGCTCAATAGCTTCAATAAGCTGTTGTTCATTGAAAAAGAGCTTAATTCTTGACTGCACGTTATCTTGGTCATCGAGCCTACTTGAAGCAATGCCAGGGGGGGTCTTTCGGTTTGTAGATTGAACCCTTTTCCCGTAGGTACGCAGCAGGTAGACCGACAGAGGAGCTTATTATAGTTAGGATAATAGTCTTTTCTATACTACTTTTTCTTTTTTTCATATTTTTTTAGTATAGTTTTTAATGACGTTATCTTACAATAAAATTCCCTGATACAAAAAAAAAGACCTTGAAAATAATCTCAGATATACCATTTTAAACATTGAAATCACTTTTCATGATATTATTTAAAGCTAAGAACGTTGTAACTTTAATAATTTGCTAAAATATGGAAAAGTGGGTATATCAGTTAGGCTTTCTTTTTTCTATAGTACTGATCAGATAAACTAAATTATTTCAAAGTGGCAGTGGTGGAATCTAGCGTACTATTATCCCTTTCCTGGGCTTCGGCACAAAATTGGAATTCAATTTTTTGGATTTTTTTGAGCACTTATTATTGGGTTGATCTTATACACTGCCAAAAATAAATGTTGAATTTGGCGAATAGAAGTTCAATGTATTTTTGGACCCTAAAGAGGTTAAAGGGTTATTACTAAGACAACGTGACCAAAGGCATCGATACCATTGGAACCATCAATTTTGTATAGGGTAAATTGACGTGTAAAAATTATGTATTATTCCGTGGTCTTTTATCGCTCGGAGTTCTCCTAACACATTAATTTGAAGTTGCCGAGAAGGCTCTACTGACCAATAAAATCAATACAATATTGAAGTTCAAATTTAAATGTTCAGAATACTGCAAAATAAATACTGGCTATAAAATGATGGCAAATTTTATCTCATTGATCAAAAAAAAGTTAATATATACACTCGTAAAAAAGTATTGGTTTAGTCATATTATTTCGAGCCCCAAAGCTGCTGCACTTACCAATCGGGATTCAGACATCCGAGTATTGCAACTGTAAGATTTTTAATATCTTGAAAAATATGATGATCTTGGAGAAGAATGTGAGCCTAAATTTCTCTAACAGCAATCATTTATTGTGGTCAGATTTACGGTTCGAATTTAAAATATAATTGCAAATCTTGTGACCAGATTATCATCTCTTTCCAACGAATAAACTGGAATACCGGATTGACAATATGATGTAGATTATTCATATTATGTAACAATTTCAGTAATGGAAATTGATAGTACCAAATTGTTTGGCCGTTTTTTTTTGCAATGGATTTTCGAATCTCAAACAAGGCCCATTCGTCTTAATAAGGTACCAACTACTGGTGTCTCGGACTTTTGAATAAATTAGCTTTACTAACAGAATTTTATATTAGCTATTGATTCGTCCAACTACTTCCAAAAACGATAAAATCAGGTATTTCTCCGATTAACATTTTTAACGATTGATCTTTTGGCAACAGCATATTCAATTATTAAAAATAAAACACCTGGTCATTTATACCAGTAGGGATGTTTAATCAGACACAAGATAGCTTCTCCACAGCAATCATACTTGATTTCAGTTTTATTTTTTATCCCAAAAAAAAGTGTGGAGATAATAATTCTTTTTTTTTATTGCTCGCCACTTTTCTCACAAAGGGTTTAGATACCAAGCCACCCACTCCTCAACCCCTTAGGAAAAAGAGGGGTTTTACAAGACATCATTCTAAATTGATCTACATATTCCCAAAACTGTAATGCTTTTTCTTTACTGGATTAGGGGAAGTCGCTTTTATTAGTACTCATCCATCTGCTCATCCTTGTATTCTAGAAGTTTTATATATAAGGATAAAAGCTCACTGGACACTCACTTTTACTATACACTATCTTATATGCGTTTATACATTCCTTCCGGGTTCTTACAAAGCTTTAAATTGAAATTTAGTGAAGTTTTCGGTTTCTTTTATAAGGACTATTGAAATTTCTTTTTAAAAAAGCTTTTTATAGACTTTCTAACAGAAGTCTCACTAATTGAATAATTTAAGCGAACCTCCCCCCCCCCCCCCCC
>LSSL01007688.1:0-13653 GCA_001953115.1 Smittium mucronatum | reverse complement strand
GTCTATTTTTTACAATCTAACCCGTTTTATTTAAGTTGAAAATAACATCTCGATTTCCCGAAATGCATGTCAATTTAATTTTAATCAAATAAATTTGCTTATTTTATTGCTAGGCTCAAAAAAAAAATTCAAACATTTATATTTTAAAATATTTACTAAAAAACGTGGTGAGATTTCCTTTTTGTTTAAAACGAATATTTAATATTCTTTATTGTCTTTAAATATGACTGACTTGATTCTAAAAAGTTTAATTTTTATATTTTAAAAAAAAAGTTAATGATTATATTAATAAATAGGTAAATTATTGTAATTCAGAATTTCCAATGAACTTATTTCTTTAAAAAGGCTTAATTTTGATGAATTTTGGATTTATTGGACCAGTGAAAATATTATTTACCTAATTATTTAATAGGGTCATTATGCAAATACCGATTTCTTTTAGAGATTTTAGATCTATTTCGCAAAAAAAGGTTTAAAAATTCGAAAGATTCTACTATTATCAATTACAGTTATTTAATAATACCCCACATTTAATAACTAACGAAACTATTAAGGAATAATACCTCATATATCTTTTCCAATTTTTTTTTTTAACATTTAAATATTGCTTGATATAAACCTAAACTTTTTCAAATATAATTAAGATATATGAAAATATTGAGCTAATTAACATTACTCAATCTTTTCTTTATGAAATTTCTATTAGCGTTTTTAATTTTGTAGCAACCAAGAACTTTACAAATCATTCATTGGTATAATAAAATCATTATGAATATAGAAAATTTATGGCAAAGCAATTTCTATCAAAGAGAGTATCTCATTTATTCATACTAAGAAAACACTTAGTTTAATGTATTCTGGATTCTTTTTCTTATATTATCCATAGAATAGATAATATTAACAAAAAAATAAAAGTAAAATTAGTGAATCTACGATATAAGAAGGCTATCCAATATAAATTCTACCAATTCCCATCTTGGTTACTGCTTTAATTGGTCAAAATATATATATATAATTCCTTTTTCATAATTTAGTTAAAATTACCTCATTAATATCGCTACATAAATGTATCTAATTCAACTATAGAGCAAGTAAGGATTTTTATAAAAAAATATGTTTACTTTAAAAGATTTTAGAAGAATTGGCTATTTTTTAAAGCATTAATAAATAATTTTTATATTATATCCGATGATTGACTTCATAGGCTTATGTTTAATTAATTTGAACTCTTTATTAATAAAACATGAATAAAGCTGATCTCCCCACTAAATACGATATAACTAAAAAAAATACCAAGTTACAATATTTAATTCGTTGATCACTCCTTTTTAATTTAATTTGAATAAAGAAGGATAAAAAAATTTCATTTATAAATGGCTTAAATATCAACAATTCGAGTTATTTATTAAAAAATATCTTAGTTTATATGTTTTATTTGAATAATTGATGTTATTCAGTTGAAAAACTCCGTAAAATCAAGTTATTTATGATTTAATTTGATTTTTAGATTTATTTTTCTGAACTTATTAGTTATCGGTTTTTTCCGGGTATAAAACTATGGATGGCATTTATTTGTTTATTTATGAATTTAAATACTCTAAAAAGCTAAAAAATTAATTCAATAAAAGACAATAAACGGAAAAAATAATTATTAAATTTCATCCCACTTTCAACTGTCACCCAGGCTGGTCTGCAATCACTGGGAATTGGTTCGGGAATGGTATTTGTTTCGATTTGTAACAAAAATACAGATATATCACAATATTACTACAGGTAAACCTAAATATTCGAAAGCGGAATTTTAAAAAAAATTATTATTGAAAAATAAAATCAGAATTCTTTGAAAATAAAACTAAACAAATTAAGCTGTTTGATCATTAATATTGCCATATTGTGGAATTTAGCAGTTTGAAATCTGTGAATAAAAGGATGTTTTCAATTTTTTTTTGCCAAAAAAAAGTATCATCTCGATAATATTGAGATTCTCTAGATAATTATTAAAAAGCAAAAACTGAGATTAAATCATAATATTTCTTTTTTTAATGTGGATTCCAATCTTGATCAAAATTTTATACCTATTTTTTTTTAAATGTGCGATATCCGTTAATTTAATATCTTGGACACTTTAGATAAAATTTTGTGCCATTAGCGGATTACTTTATTTTACTATATTATGTAGAACTATTTACATATTTCCCAATTCTCTCTGTATTTTTAAAAATATAATATAGTTAATATAACATATTTTTTAAATTTTGAACGCCTTTGAAACACTATTTTCTCCTTTCAGTTTGATCAGAATGTTAATTTTGCAGATATTCACTTCTTTCAACTTTTAATGAAAATATAAACTAGAAACACATTTTTTAATATAAGCAATTCTATTTTGTAATAAATGTGAATTATAACTTTTTTTAAAATTCACTATTTATATTAAATGTTTTTTTTGACACCTAAAATAAAATCGAATCTTTTTTATAGCAGTCTGATTGATAAATATCATTATTCGAAATAGGTTCATAAATTAAAAATCGTTAATTTCGATTTTTTTTCAATTTTGCAAATTTCAAATATCGAAATTATCAAAGGTTACCTTCAGCTTATTTAATTGGAAAAGAAATCATTTACAAAAGAATACAAAATGAAACAAAAGAGAATTTACATCCAGAAAAATCAATGAAGTATATAAAAAAATTATTAATTTTATTAAAAATTTGATTTTTAATAAATTTTTGGAAAATTCAATGGTTTTCGGAAAAACTTATAAGAAAATAAAGGGTTTTAATAAAAAAAGTTTTAATTAAGGATTTTTTAATTTTAGGTAGAATTTAAATCGTCAAATAATTTAAAAATCAATTTCAATTTCAATTTTCTATATAGATATGGCGAAGTGGTCATTATAGTGTACAAAACTCATTTTTTAAAAAAATAAAAACTTTATTTTGTTAATTTTATTTCTATTTCTATTTAATAGGATATAATTCTTACTATTTGAAACATAAATTAAATCCTCATTTTTAAAGAAAAAGAAATTAATTATGAATTTTTATTTTATAAAATATGATTACAATATTGCAATATTTATATAACTTACAAGTTTAGTTAAACTCCTTAGTTTAATTATATGTTCTAGTTTTAAGGGGCTTTATCATTATCATAATGAAAAAAAAATAAAAAATCTCTTTAAATTTAAACCTCTTATTTTTTCATTATCTTTTTTTTTCAACTGGCTTATACATATTATAGCGATTTTATAATTATGATTATTTAATTTGGCGAATAAAATACACTTGTGCTGTAGAAAAATAATTTTATGAGTTTGAGCAATATTAAAAAATATTAAAGACATTATTTTTATACTTTATAACGATAATTGTCATAAAAAAAAATAAATGATTTAACCAATGGGATGAACTTTTAGATTAGAATCGGAAAAAAGATTTTTCATTAAAAAATATTTTCTTTAACAAAAGAAAAAGTTGATATAAACAAGCTCAACTTTTTTTTAATTTTTAATTTTTGCTAAAAATTCATATTTTCAGAATTATCTAAATTAAATTCGAACCAATGATTTAGAAATCATTTTCGTATTTCAATTTTGAATAATAACCAATCAATTTCGCTAGATATACCTAATAAAAGATATTAAGACTACTTTTTTTAAAATAAATGAATTAGTTATGTAGCTTAAATTTAAAATGGTGTCTTGTAAATTGGATATCTTTGATAACTAGAGTTACCCAGTGTTTTGGGGGCATATTTACTTCGGCAGCTTTGGGCCGATGTAATTAGATTTTATTTAAATAACAATAATACTTTATTTTTATCTTAGAAAATAAATTCAATTGAACCAATGTATGATTTTTCTCTTGATTATACCTAGAGATTCTTCTATTTTCTGCTGGTCCTTGGCTTAATGTTAAGATGAGGTAGTCGGAAGTGAAGGATAACTAGATTAGGGATTCCTAACCAGATGGAGCGGTACTATACTTTTATGACCTGGATCTTTGGACTGTCTAGAAGCAGACTGTATAGTTTCACACATCTTGTTAACCGAACCTACCATTGTAAAATAAGAGTGGTACACCAGATTCTTTATATTTTTAGTTTTTTTACTGTGCTAACCTGTAACAAGGACCACTGTTTATGCGGTACTGGTCCTTTATTGGATACTTGTAGAATATTTAAAGAAGAATCCCGGGTATCACCTATAAGGGAAAAATCAAAGTTGAATTGACTGAAAAGTCTAAAGAATGATTCTTAAAAGATAAAACGAAATTTAAAAAGCTTAGTCAAGAATAAGTCATGAATAGCATAAAATATTATGACTGGAAAAGAAAACTGAAAGGACTCTGAAAAACTAAATATAAACCTCTAGCTGATAATAAGCGAAAACAGTATCGATAAATATTTTGACCGGGTTGGTACTAAGTCCCGGTAATAATAATTGATCAAAATCTATTAGCAGATTTTTAGGGAAATCTGTAGTAAAAATCATTTTGACCGGACTAGAGAAAAATCCTGGTAAAAATTATTGAAGAGAAATTATTAGTATATTTCGATCGAAATTTGTAATATGAATTATTTTGACCAGAATGGAGAACAGTACTGAGAAAAATAATTATGTATAAATAATTAACAGATTTTAATAGAAATTGTTACTGGAAAATACTTTGACCAGTATGCTGTCAAGGGACTGGTAATCCAATTTCCCAGCAAAATATAATTACTACCCCGCAAATTAAGCGAAAGGCCAGTAAATGTGGAGGCATTTATCGACCATGCGAATATTCCATGTGAGATGAAATTGCTCAAATGTAATAAGGACTACCCATGCAGACGACTGAGAAGAACCTTTATTTGTTCTTTAATATATTATCTCAGGCGTATGTATACCTAAAAAAATACGGAGAGGAAAAAGTATCGACATTTTCAACCGAATTTTACTTAGATAAAATTTCTTTTCATTTCATTTAGAAATAAAAAAGTTTATTCTAACTATGTTATACTGCTGTTATAGATTCCAAAAATATCATCAAGTTAGAGTTAATTTGTAAGAGTTTAGTTAAAATTGACCCCTTATAATTATATAACCTGTTAGTAAAAACACTACTGTAACTTTATACTAAATGATTCCTTTACTACATCCCGTTCCACCGATGATTATATTTACACGCCCCCGATTAATGGGGCTGACTTTAAGAAGAAGAAAGTTCACACTTCTGTTTTTCTATTGATCATCTGAAATCACCTTATGGTAATAAGTCTTTCATAAGGTTAAGTCTACTGCATAACAAGGACCGTAGTTACTCTTTGTTCTTGAAAATTTTTAGCATTTATTCGCAGATAAAATTAATTTAAAAAGATATAAAATCAAGATTTTTGCTAGAAAAATAAGCAAATTGATATTGAAATATCTATCATTTCTCAAATAAAAAATTATCTAGGAAAATACTTGAATTTTCTTTATTGGATATCTCATTTGAATATTCATTTTTTATTAATAATTAGAGAGTTATAATAATGAAAGTTGATTTTTTTTTTACGAAACTGTAAATAAAATCAAACATATGTCTTTTTAAACTCATTTAACAATCCTTCTTAGAAAAATGATTTCACTGAGAGCATTATAGAGAAGTATTTATACTTGATTTATGTTTATATTTTAAAAATTACGATTTATTTGATCTTTCATAGTTTCAATCATTTTTTATTCGAAAATTCACAATATGGAGACGTTTTATTTATAATAAACAAATAAATATCATGTACCTGTTATGAGTATAAAACTTCAATTTTCAAAGCAAATTATTTTTTATCAATCAAAAACATACTACTTTAATTTCTATTTAGATATAAGAGTGAAAAAACAGCATAATTTATTTTTTGGGGAAAAAATCATCTATATATTGGGTGTATATGATTATTTAATGACTTTAATTTATCAGATTTTTTTAATTAAGATCAAATTCTATTATAAATTTTTTTTAGATCGCTATTATTATTTACTTACTCGCATTTTAATTATTTTCAGAGCGAATATATATATTTTAATGTTTTTAGTGTTTTAAACCATTTAAAACTATGTTTTCGGAGTCTTAAGAAAGAAATAAAGAAATACAGACATACAAACTTCGAATTGGTTATTCTTTCAATACAGCAAATAAAAATGGATCAAAAGAAATTGAGCAATATGGCTGGATAAATTAGGTGAAAGTAATTATGCAGAAGCGCAATTTTGTTTCTAAAAATGGAAGATAAATATTTATATATGAATAATTTCAATCGTGGGGACATCTTGAAAATACTGAAACGCCATCTTTGGGATCTGAAAATATATATATATTTAAAAAATTTTGATCTTAACTATTTGAACTAATTATAATAATTTAACCTACCAAATTAATATTAAAAATATGAAATTATTCTTCCCTGAATGATTTTTATATTGATATTTTATTTTCGAGTACGATTTTCTTCTCCTTATTTTCTCTGATCCATTTTGGTATTTTAATTAATATCATTTGACGATATCTTGAGTCTTTATTGTGAATAGTTACAGCGATATGAGATAATTTGACAACTCAATACAAATATCAGCATATATATTTAATTTTTCAAGCGTACTTTTGTAATTTTCTCTAATTATTTTTGACATAATTTTCAATCTCGAAAAAAGAAATAAACCTTTTATTCTTCAAATTTTATCTTAAACTAACCTAGTATTTTTTTTAATTTGTAATATCAGCTTCTATTATTTGCACTTAAAAAAAATGGTTATAAATTTTATATGATATAAAACCATTATTTTTTTCGACGTATAAGTAAAACAGTTCTATACTTCTTATCAAAAATTATTGATGATTCTTACTGGGATCCATTACAAGCTATTTTATTATCATTTATTTCATTTACAAGAAATTTACGCTAATTTATTTCCATTAGCTTAGATACTGACATATCATGCATCGAACCTTCTAATATGTGGCAGACAGAGGTAAATCTACCATCACAATAACATCCATCTTACACTTAACTCGAAATATAAAGTGTTTAACATATTAAAACATCTTCACCTCTTCGTAATAACCAGTTTGTCGATTTTTGAAGAACACGTTACAAAAATTTAGATCAAAATCAAAATTATTTTGAATGAAAACTGTTTAGCCAATTATCTTATTTTTTTATTTTACCAAATATCTATTATAGTCACGGACCCCTAAATATTGTGTCTAATAACAAAACATAGTGTATATTTATGAAGCAGATGTGTTGTTTTTCCTTCTTGGATTTTCAATTTTTATATGAATACTTACGTAAATATGAAAGAATAAAAAATTGATCTTAGGTACAAATTTTGAATTTCAGCCTCTTCCGATTCCAGATTTTATGAGCAATATTTTGCATAAACTACCTATATTTTCAAAAAATTTTGATATAAAGTAAATTAAGTGCAGAGTATTTTCTAGATTCTTATAGAATTCTTTAAATGTTTTTGAATCATAGACATCTGAATCAATTAGAAATTATACAGGATTAATTGATCCACAACTACTTGAAACTCGTAAAATTTTATTTTTTACTATGGCTATCAAAACTAAAAATATTTTTTATGGGTTTATGTAATCTTATGGGTGGGAGGTTGATTTGGAAATTTCAAAAACCAAATAGAAAATATGGCTATATTACATGGTCATTTCATTTGGATTTTTTCAAATGATGGAAAACCAAAAAAATAAACTTTTCCACATCTATTCGACTCAATTTATATTATATAGGTTTTTTTTTCAAAAATCATATCAACAAATAATAATACTTATTTTTGTAATTCGAATTGAATAATGCTAAATTGAACACTTGATGGATTTTATAAGTAGAAATTTAGGGTAAAATATAGAATCCAAGAAATATTTTATCCAAAATTTTTAATATTGATTATATGTAATTTTGATAAACTTTGTTTATTTTATTTATGGTTATTTTAAAATTTGATATTTTTTTAAAAACATTTCCTGATCACAAACAACTTTTAACTTGATTCATAATTTACTCAAATTCACTTCTATTGATTTTTTTTGAAAATTTATAACTATTTTTCAATCTTTATATTTGATTGGCAAACATTCTAAATGATTTTTTTTTTTAGCTAAATTAAATTTTTTTTTTATTCTACCTATTTATATTTTAAATAAACATGTTATCTGGAAATGACTAATTATTAATTTAAAAAGGTCCAAAATCTAATCATTATTTCTCTTTTTTTAACAAAATACGTATAATATGTTTATGTAATTAATACATATTTAATATTTGCTTTTTTATATGTGAGTCATTTAAAATATGTATAATATTTTATAAAACTGATTAGAAAAAATTTTATAGCTATATCTTACTAATAAAATACATAGGATAACTTGAATTATACTACATTAATTTTAATAGTTAAAAAAGCATTAATTTTCCTAATAAAACAAAATATTATCAATTTACGTTTAATTTTTAGTTTTAACAATCAAATTATAAAAAAATCATTTTTTTGGTTATAGAAGACAAAAATTAATATATTTTTCCATTTTTTTTCGACTAGGCTATCTAATTTAAGATATATAAAAGTTTCTGAATAAATATTAATAAGATTATTCTAAAAGTATTCATAAAAAAATTACAAATTTTATTACTTTTATTTTAAAACCTCCCTTGTTTAATATCAATAATAAAGATGAGTAATACAAAAAAAAAACATTTTCAATATTTGTATTCAAGTATTATATATTTTAAACATATCTATTAATTAAGTTTCAGCCTATCATAAATGGAGTCAAAAAATTCAACTTTAATTTTTTTTTTCACTATTCATTTTATAATTAAAATTTATTAATTTTAAATTAATATTACGACATTTTAAGAGTTATCTCTCTGATTCTTAAAAGTTATACATTAAATTATTTAAATTTAAATTTTATAACTTTAAATTATATTTTTATTAAGATTGGTTAAAATTTTTATCAAAATTTGGATTCAATAACAATATATTTTATCAATACTCCTTTTAAGAAATTATGGAATTATGTCAACTTAAGTAAAAATCGTCAAATTGCAAAATTGTTATTTTTTTGAAATTGGAGAATTTTTTTTTAATGATTCTGAATTTTCGAAATAATCACGTTTGTCCCAAAATAAATTTACTTTCTCGATTTCTAAAGTTTTTTAGCATTTAATCTATATTGTAAACTTTCTAAAGCAGTATAAAAATATTATTTTATATTATTTAATTTAATTCATTAAAAATACCAAAAAAAGGAGTTCATTTCATTAAAAAGTTTGAATTAAATTTTTAATCTGATTTGAATAAAAAAAGGTTATTTTGATCATTATCTGTCGTTAAAAAAAATATTGGATAAATTTATGAACTTTCGGTTTAGTTTGGATAATTTATAATAATAATCAGTTTATAAATGTTATATCCAAAATAAAATTTCACAATTTTTAATAGAAATTACTCACAGGTATTTCTATTAAATAAAAAAAATAAAACATATTGTTGGATTAATTTTTTTAAAACACCTAATATCAAAGTCTATATATATAAATATATTTTTAAATTAAAATTCCCCAAAAAAATACTTAAATATATGCTAAATACAATAATTCATTACATTAACTTTAAAAAAATTTCATTTAACCAATTATATATCAAATTAGAAAAATTTAAAAAATTTCTATGAGTAATAAATATCAGAAAAATATTTGATGTGAGTGGAATCAAATATAAAAAAAGTAATATTTTAATATTGATCATTTTGGAGGATAGATTATTATATGAATTTAAACAACTTCAAGTTGATTTTATTTTACTTCCTGGAAAAAATATGCCTCCCCGAAACTGAAAATTTGAGAGTTTTAAATTTCCAATATTTTCATATTATCAAAAATGATATATCGAGAAAGCGAATGGATATGAGAAAAAGATATTTTTTCTCTATTTTTAGACATAATTAAGCAGCATAAAAAAATCACTATTAATATAATTAAAAGAGGAGATTTAAAAAATACATAGAATTTTTTAAATGAAGCAAAAAAAACAAATATAATGAAAAATTCAAAACTAGATGACTTCAAGAATATGTTTTAGTATTTAAATTAAAATTGAAAATTTCTGAAAAATTATAATTAGAGTATATATAACTTATACAAAATTTGTGAACTTTAATGAATATTTTAAGTGCTATTAAATTTCTTTATTTTCAAAAGCATGTATTTTGCTCAAATTTTAATTTTTTGAAAGTAAGTTATTCTGTAAACACTACAGGAGTATCAGAAAATTTGCAATATTTAAACCAGATATCGATTTACATAAAAAATCGACATACACTAGAGTTCAACTCCTGATATCAAATAATATTGAAATAGAAGTTGCAGTAATTTTTTTGAATTGAAAAATAAAAAAAATGATAACCGATTCAGTAAAACAGATTATAAATTTATACCAAAAATTTATCAAAAAAAAAAAATCACTATCTGTTCCATTTTTCCGAAAATATTTTATTGCCTCTTATGCGATAAATAGTTTATTTTCAAAAAATATTCTAATATAAAAAAATACAAGTTTGAAACAATATAATTTTTTTATAAAATATCCGAAAATTTTTATATAGAGAAATGGAGAAACTTTAATAAAATTTTAAATTTAATTATAAATATTGATTTAATGCCTTCAAAAAGAGTGGTAGCTTATATGAAAGATTTTTATACTCCCAGCATCTACTAATCACTGCCTAGAATATTTGAAGATTACCTCTAATGAGAAATAAAAAAAATAGGAAGAAGTTAAAATAATAATTATTTTTATGTCTTTGTAGATGTTTTAAAAAGAAATAAAGATTTTTTGAAACCTGAACTCTCAAGAAATAAATATAATAAAATAGAAACATCCATAAAAATAAAAATAAATCCAAAGAAATCATTAAAAATGGGTAATATAATTACTTTTAGTAGAATATTACGGAGCTGATCTATCCTAAACAGAAATAGTTCATACTTCTCTCTGAAATCTTAATTTGACTAGAAAAGATTCATTGAATAAGAAAGTTGAGGAATTTTTTTTTGTTTTTGTAAGAAAAAATAGTTGAAAGGTCATTTTTTTAGCTGTAAAGATTTTCTAATTAAAAAAAAAATCCACATATATTCTTAATTTGAGATTATATCATTACTAATATTTTAGAAATAACACTTCATCAAGATGTTATAAAAGTAGAAACAAAAAAAAACGGAATACTAATTCAAACTTATTTAACTAATTTATTTAAAAAAAATCTATTTATTAAAATTGTTAATATTTAAAATTTTAAAATTTTCTTAATAGTAAACTAATGATAATGATTAAAATTTTGAGTACTATTTTATTACTGGAATTTGCAGTTATAAAACTTTATATATATCAATTTCTCCGCGAAAAGAGTTAAATTCGATTCAATCCAAAAATGCCCTCTCAATGAATTAAACTAATATCATTCGATAATATAAATTTAATAACCTATATTATAAAAACTAATTTTAAAACTTCTACTAAACATTGTTCTATCATTAACTCCTCATCTTTCTCTCATCTTTTTAACAATATTTATGTTGTTTTAATAATAAAACCACTAGTATTTTAATGTATAATAAAAGGTGGGCAAGAAATTTAAATTATGATACTTTTAACTATGATATAATTCTTAAAAAAATCATCTATACACTTTCAATTGAAAGTAGAGGGGAAGGGAGTGGGAGAGAGGTTTTATTTATAATAATATGTTGATATCATTATATATAAACCTCATTAGTCCTGCAGCTTAATTGTTAGGCTATATCCACAATAAGTGAAAATATTAAGATTGTAGAAAGGATATGATACTCAGTACTATTTATTTATAGAATATTCTTTAGATTAATTTTTTTTAGGACAAATACTTAAATTTATTTAGCACCCCCAGATTTCTTAATCTATTTTATCCAAACTATCGAATTTATATTTATTTCTATCCTAGTCTCCTAAGAAAGCGCGATAATATGAAAAACTGTTTTTATTATGTAAATTATAACGTTATTTGACACCTCCTTGAAATGATGAAAAATTTTCTAAAAGAAGAGTAAAAAGATAAAATAAAGTAAAAATAAAAAAATATATAATTTTTATGGTCCCCCTAAGAGTGAAATACCTTTCCGTTTTTTAGGGGCTTAATAGTGAACTTTTCGAAGTAAACTAAAATTAAAATTCTCTCAGAGTTTTACTAATCTTAGTTAGGAGTAGTAGAGACAGCGCAAAGAGATTCCGAGGATGGCGATTCCAAAGCTTGACAATCTCGAAAAAGAAGGAAAAGATTTCTTAGCACAGCTGATTCATAGTCTAGTGCAAAATTCCAGCGTTAAACAGTCAGATGAATTTTAGCGTTAACAGCTATTTGTAGAAAAGCCATTTCGATCAAACCTACGTTTTGGTGGGGGCCTAAATTTATTAATCCTGTCAAAAGTATTCTCTAATTAGAATATCAGTAGCTTCAATGAACTATTTTTCATTAAAAAAGAGCTTAATTATTAACTACATGTAGCCTCAGTCATCCTGCTTACTTGAAGAAATGCCAGATAGTGTCTTTGGTTGGTACATTAAACCGTTTTCACGTTGGAATACAGCCAGTAGTACGGCAAAGAAGCTTATTTTAGTTAGAATAATAGTATTTTATATACGTCTATTTTTTTTTCTAATATTTTTTTAGTATATTTTTAATGATGTTATCTGAAAAAAAATTTTCAATATAAAAATAAAAAATAATCGTAATTTATAATATTTTTAAATGGTATTTTATTATGAGATATTATCTTCAGTCTATAATTCAATATATATTTGTTTGCTAAATTGATCTGAAAAATGCCAAATTGACAGAAATTTTATATGCTTGATACATAATAATAAATCGAATAATATTATTAGTTAAGTATTTTTTAAGGTAAATCGCAAAAATAGACTGATTTTTATATCGCATTTTCCTAATGGAAGAATATCTTTACAATTATTTTATTTATTGATATGAGGGGCTGTTAGCGAAAATATCGCATTTAATACTAATTATATTTTAAATTGTGCTACTATATTTTATTATCTATCGACATGTTTTAATTGATAAATAAATATATTAAACTTTTTTTTTTTTTTTTTTACTGGAAATTTATTTTGAAGTTAATAAACAGTTATAATAACAAATTTAAAAAAATTAAAAAAAGTGAAAATTTTCAAAAAAAATTCATCCAACTCCCCTCTGCCGCTCTAGCAGCTCCATACCTCGAGGGCATTGGTTCAAGGGGGCTGGTGAATCACTTAAACTCTGGAGCTTAAGTGTTCGTGGCACGCGGATGCCAATCAGAAATTTGGCTGTTTCCAACACAAATTTTTGATCGTCGGTGTCAGCTTGTAGCCGAATTAAAGTATGTTTAGACTCCCACCAAGGAGTTTTCCGACTTTCCCCAAACGGGATTCATTGAAATTAGAAAGTTGGTTTTTTATGTCTGAGCGGATCGGTGCTGGTATGAACCGGCAGATCGTTTCGTTTCGCTGTCTATCCCATCGAGAGCAATTTTATAAGATGTATTCGACAGTTTCAGGCACATCGATTTTGC
>LSSL01007687.1:0-15721 GCA_001953115.1 Smittium mucronatum | reverse complement strand
CCCAGTAGAATCATTGGCCAGTTCACCAAAATGATTATTCCAAATTTCAAGCTTTTTGATTTTTTCAGTTATAATATTTTGATTTTTATCATACACAGGGCCGTCCGAAATGCTCCTGAGCGTGTTCCCAGTGTATGATTATATGGTTTCCCAGTAGTTTCTGGAGTCATTAGAAATAATTTGTTCATATAGTAATTTCATTTTTTTATCTTAGTAAATTTTGCGATCAGATTTTATTGCATTAATTGCGTACAACTTGGCGATTACGTAATCGATTTTGTCAATTTTGCCAAGCCAATAATCTTTAAATTTATTTCTACGATTTTTGATTGTAGAAATCGTTTTTTTTGGACAGAGGTTTTGACCAAACATCGGTAGCAGCAGTGGTGGCTTGAAGACGCTTCGATTATGTCCATACAGTATCAATAAGACCTTCAGAAAGCTGATTTAGATTCATATCATTATCAATTAATTGGCTAAATCTTTTACTATTGATTAATTGGTCGGCGGCCAATAGAATTCGATTCGCGTTAATTTTGATTTTTTTGGCTGGAATTTCAAGTGAATCGAAATTCCACTCGGCAGTAATCGGCATATGGTCGGATATGTTTGACCTAACACGTCTAGAAACAGAAGGGACCGATATTCCAATACATTCCGTTATATTTTCTAGTGCGCAAATCCAGTGTTCGACAGTCAGAGGAGCTTATTGCAATTACGATAATAGTCTTTACTAAACGTAATTTACTTTTTTTCATATTATTTTGGTATAATTCTTGATGACTTTATCTTGAAATAAAATTCTGTGATACAAAAAAAAAGTGCACTTGGGATCACTGAGGGCAAAGATGATTATTTAAGCTAATAAAATGGTAAAAGTGTCAAGACACGAGATGTTACTTGTTAAATTAAAAATGGGATATTATAGTACTAAAAATAGAAATTATCAAGATATCAGACGAGGGAAATAAAGATGAATGAACGTTCAGACAGTAGACGTTTTAGAGAAAAATGTTATAGGAGAAGACCAGCAATTGCAGCGGATATGCAAGTAGAAATAAAACCGGTGAACATAGCAGATAATGCAAGTCGAGCAAGATCACCTTTTCTAGGGGGAGATATGGCACCAATAGCACCAATCTGCATACCTACAGATGAAAAATTTGCGAATCCACAGAGTGCGAACTGAACAATGATACGAGAACGAGGCTCAATTGAAGAGATAACAGAATTACCTTTAGCATCTTTAGTAACTAGATCACTATAGGCAACAAATTCATTAGCAACAATTTTAGTTCCAAGAAGCTTAGATACAGATAGGAGATCTAATGCGGGCACTCCTAGCAACCAAGCGAAGGGATACAAAATGTAACCAAGGATGAGGTTGAGAGTGAGTACAGGATCATTTATGCCAACGAACTGACCAAGCCAAGTAAGAATGAAGTTTATAAAAGCAAGGAGGGAAATAATGGCGATGAGGGAGGCGGCGATGAGTAGGGAGAGGGTCATTCCGAGAGCGGCACCATTTCCAGCAGCGTGTAGAAAGTTAATATCCTCGGTTTCAGCTTTAGGTTTGACAGCCTTTCCCTTGGTAAGCGATTCCTCTGTTTCGGGGTATCTTAGTTTAGACATTGCAAGGGAACATGGAATTGACATGATGCAGGAGGTAATGATATAGGTGAGATCAATACCCAGAGACAAGTAACCAGATAGGACAGACCCTGAGATTGTAGAAAACCCAGAGGTCATGATAGCGTGTAGTTCTGATTTGGTCATGAACTCAACGTATTGAGAAACAAGAACGGCGGATTCACCTTGACCAACGAACGGGCAAGCAGAGGCGACAACAGATTCAGAGCCAGAAGTTCCCATCAGAGCAGTGAAGAAAACAGACAGTTTACCAATAAGCCACTGCATTCCACCGAGGAAATAAACTATTTGGATCAATGCAACAAAGAAAATGACGGCAGGAAAAACAGTGAATGCAAAACCGCCGTAATCTTCTATCAATTTTTCACCAAATAGGAATTCAGTACCGGCTACAGAAAATTCAAGGAGGCCACTGGCGATTTCAGAGAGCCATTTGAAGAATTGGAGACCAGCATTTGTTTTTAAGACTATAACTCCTAGAATGAATTGTAAAAGTTGACCAGTAATGACAGTATACCATTGGATTTTTCGAGGGTATTTTGAGGTTAAAGTCATAAAAAAGATGACGATCACTATCCCAGCAAGTGACTGAATACGGGTACCCCTACCACCATACTCGGATACAGGCAAAGTCAAGGTGACAACTAGGAAAATGGCAAAAACAGTAACTGCATAGACAATAACACGGAACCTCTCTGGAATCATATGGGAGGGTTTGACGAAGACTATATTCCAGAAGAAGGAGAAACCAGTGGACAAGAAATCGGAGGAAACGAAGATAAATAGAAACTTTAAAGATATGAAGACGTAGAGGAAAATTAGGGGGAGAATATCAGATAAAGCAGTTTTTTTTTTCAAGCCAAGAGCAAAACCAAAGTAGACTGTCATAAGAACCCAGAAAACACCGATAAATACAGGGAAGTATTCTCTCCATAAATATGCGGGCCAAAAGCTAAGACTATATCTGCCAGTTTCTGAAATAGTATCTAAACCCTGAGGAGGAAGATCATCTGAATAAGGAACTACGGTGCTCTTCTCTTCAGACATTTTTAATAAAAAAGGATGTAAAACTGTATCAGAATGTAAAAAAAGATAAGATTAAGGTGAAGGGTACAAAAGAGTGACCCTATAAAAGAAATTTAAAAAATGACTAGAGAAAACAGTTATTTGATAATATACAAATTAATTTTTACCAACTTTTGGTTAAAGAGAATATTTACTGGTATTAATACATTTTGTTTTTTCTAGAGTGTCTTGTCAGGTTACAATTAAGACAAATTCAAATTTAAAGCAACTTAATGTTTCATGAGACGAAAATGTACTGACAGTACTAAGCTGCATTCTATTTGACAGTTCTAATCCCATCTGTGCATTTTTCAAAAAAAAAAAAAAAACAGCGATGATTTGTAAAAAAAAATCCCATCCAGCACTTCTTCCCCCCCTTTAGAAAAAAGTTTTTTTCGTTTTCCTAAATTTAACCCCTCTTTTTCAATACATAATATCGAGACTCTTTGTTTGTGAGCGTTTCGTAAGTTTAAACTTTTTTTTTTTTCAATTCCAGAGTACCAATAAGAACCCGGGCTTGTAGATATTGGACGGGTGGCACTTACGAAAAGAGTAAAATTCGGTTGATAGAACGAGTTTTATGCAGTTTCAAGGGGGAGTGTTCGGCGGAGAGTAATGTTACATACAATCGAACCAATTGAATAGTTTGCTATGAATCACGAACATTCAATGCACCATTTTTTTAGAAGCAAATATGCTCGGACCAGTGGCATGATTATTGTATATAACGCTCTATGTTACTGGCAATGTGTTGCAGAGATTCTTGTTGCCGCTCTAATATTTAGGGTATATTGGCCTTCTTGAGCTTTAATGTTTGAGAATTTTCTTTACTGCCAAATACAGGTTGGGATATAGATGGCAGTGTGGCAACATATTTACCAAAAACGTAATTGTGAATAATTTCCATGTATAGTTGTGTTGCACAAATTGGGCTATTTTTTTAATGTGGTAACATTACATCAGGTGATTTGTTGGTTATTAAATAATTATCATAACCAAAATGAAGCAAAAATAATAAAGCAGTAATTCAATAAAATGGCTGAGACGATTGCATTTATTATTTGTCTAAAAACAAATGATTTCCAATTAGGGTTATCGATGGTAATATTTGCTTTAAACTATGAAAAAAGTTGTCGCGTACTGATACTACTTAAAAACAAAAGTTTGTAAACGCAAAGCTTTATTCAAACAAATCCTTTTCCATAACATGACACGAAATTAATTCAAATAAAACAATTTCCAATCTACCTCAGTACGAAATTACCAAACTGATTAGAATATCGCATCATCAGCTATAATTCTGTCAGCCTGTGCTAATGAAAGATCCTATTTGTAAAATGTTATCAGCTTTCAATTGGCAATGATGATTTTATTACCAATAAAAAATGGTAACCAGATTTGTTTCATCAACATTTGATGAAAAATCACTGGTGTTTCTAACACCATCCGATTCCAAAAGATTTGATGAATAAACTAGCAAATCATTTCCCATCACACTTTAAAAGCCTAAGTTTTATGTCGGGGCCTTATTTGCACAATTTATCACCTACAAATAAAATGTCGATAAATCTAACCAATTATATAATATTTGATAAATTAGCTAATGATCAGGTTTGTTATACTTTTGCTAATCTGAAAGAGCTAATAAACAATTAGAATTTTGGCTTTTACAAAATCAAAACTTACGATAAATTCATAATTAATGTCACTATGTTAGTATATACTTTTTGATAATTAGCTTTACACTAATAGGATAGGAGTAACCCGAATCAGCCATTTATTCATATTGAAAAACGATTGGCATCTTTCAACTGCCTAGAATAATCTAAAAAGAGATAGTGATGCTATGGGAAGATAAAACCTAATAGTAAAGGTTTCAGAACGCATTATGTAATCAATGTCCTTATGATGACACATAAGATTTATCCCACCTTCACTCTAAAAAAAAATCTTTAAAAGATATCCATCCAAACATCAGTCTCTTCAAATTCCATAATGGCAAATAATCGTTTTGAGATTCACTCTGGTGCCTAATAAAAAAAAACAAAGATCAAATTCTTTTTATCAAACAAGGGGAAAGCCCAGCTTTATCGATAATATGCAACGAATCATTATTCATCAAAAAAAAAAATTTTGGTGTCCACCGATCTGATCACAAACCCTTTTTTTTTATACAATGATTATCAATTTTGAATATCTAAACAAATCTGATATTAATTCCTGAACTGGTTTGCTTTTATAACTATTAAATCAATAATCCTATTAGCCGTTCTGGGATGGCACTTCATTATTACATAGATCATTGGTGTTTGAAGGCTGCTTTTTATTCCAAAGCCTAGAGAACCCCTTTTTCATTAGCTTGGATATCTTTTTAAGCGCATTTAACCCATCAAATAAACTCTTTAGCTCGTATTGGAAATATATCGCAACCAGAATATTTATTTTTAGCAATTCTGGAATTCAAAAATAAATCAATGCTAGTATTAGTATCGGGTTGCCTTTTATTAAAAAAAATATTGTGAACGTAAATCTAACTCCACCTTATTGATAAAAGCGCATCATTTTAATAGTAAAATATATCCAGAATTAATAATAAAAAATATACTACCAGTTAATAACAAATTTCCAAACCAGATTCATTTAATTAAATAAACGAGTCAATATATAAACCCATTATTGAGGTTACTCTAATTGAGTTTTCTCTTTTTCTCTTTATGCATGGTTTCTTAAAATTGTAATTGTTTTATTTTCTGGTCAATCTGACAGACGAATTGTTATATATTGGCACACCGGGTATCTCTTATGCTTCTTGGTCGTTTATAAACAAAAATCAAGTTTTTAAAGAAAATTAAATGACTACAGTAGAATTGTGAACATGTCCACATTTTGAAAGCTGCCTTATAATGCCGATTTAGTTGGTTTGCTACTTGGATCAAACGAATAAATATTGATCACTTTTTAATATCTTACGGATAATCAACCAAGAGGAAAAATGCATTTACCTTTTTCATGCGATGAAAATACAGGTTTCTAAATTGGCCTCCATTTACTAAGGTGGTTGTTGATGAAAAAATCAGTTAATGTTTTTTGGAGGGCTTTTTCAAAATTTATGTATGTGAATCAACGATATTGAAAAAAAAACATCGACCCAAAACATAAACTAGGGTAAAGTTTTTTGCAAAAAAAAAAAAAAAAAAAAAAAGATAACATGTCTTCCTTGAACCAGTGCCTAGTGGTTACAGTGCCGCTAGGGGCGGCAGATAAGTGTGGGATAACGGAATTTCTTTGGATTTAAAACAAATTAAATGGAGGGAGGGGTTTCCACAAAAAACTGGAAAAAATATACTAGCTCTGGAAATTTCATGGAAATATGTATTGAATCTATTTTTCACCACCCACGCAAGTCCGCAAATTTCGGGAAAATTCAGAAAAAAAGTATGCACACTCTTTATTAAACAATTTTTCTTTTTATTTCATTCATTCTCTATACAAAAAAAATCTTATCTTTTACATTCTATTCTGGGATCCGAGAATATTCTGAAAGTTAATTAGTAAATTTCGGCTCAATTGAATGATATTTTACTAATTTTTATTAAATTAGATAGCCAATGAAATTGAGGCCTTTGAATTGAATAAAGGATTAAAATCGGATATTTTCGTATTAATACAAAATGAACTTTTTTTTTAAAAAAAGTTTATTCTTAAACCCTATATAGATAAGCTGTTTACCCCCAATTTATTAATCGATAAAATATATTCTTTTTATGTTAAATAGTAAATTTCGACTATATCAATTTATATTCGATTATTTTAAACAAAATAAATTAAATTGTATTTAATTCTGCCATCTTAAGCCATTTTCGGCCAATATTGCGCTTTAACCAATAGTTGCATTTATTTATTAAGCGATTTTTGACTATTTTTTACTATATTTACATCAAAATATGGGCACCCAATAAAATTTAGAAATCATCTAAAAATTAAATGGTAAATATAATCAAGATTCTGAATTGACAAGCGCATTTTGCAAAATTTTATGAGAGTTTATGAATTTTATATAAACGTACTTACATGAACGCATATTTCATTATTTCATTCTTTTGGATAAACATATTCATATAATATTTCTCTATAAAATATTATTTTTTATAAGTTATAAAAAATATTTCTGAACGGATCAATCTACAAATGAAGTTAGGTTAAGGAAAATAATCGGTTGGGAATCGGTAGATAATTCTGAGTATATTGAAAACTCTGATTCCTGGAAAATTAGCACTAAAAAAAAATTAAAAAGATACGTATCCACATTCTATTACTTTTAAAGTAAATTTATAAACGGTTTCGACTGTCAATTAAAAGTAAATATATTTTTCGATAAAATAATCGATACTTACCGCAACAATAAACACATAAATAACTATGACAAATGAAATCCAGTATTCGAGAAGAAATTGATTCTTTGTCTGTACAAATACGGGATTAAGCCTTATAGAATAAAAAAAATCCTAGAAAAAAAAAGGAATAAATGTGGATCTGAATAATATATATTACGTTGTAAATAACGAAAGAAAAAGAGCAAAGAGATGTAAAGCAGTTTTTATTGAGATGTTTGAAAGATTTTTTTAGAGTATTGAAGGTATTTTAATATATTTATTTTCTGAAAAATAATTGTTAACTATTGTAATTAATTTATTATTTGGATATTTTTGGCTTAGAGGTTAATGCATATGTGGCAAGCTATATTAAGAGGATCAGTAACTTAAAGTTTATTATAACCTCAAAAAAGGCGATAAGAATGTTTTCTTGTTCTCAAGAAATGAACATAGACAGCAAATTTAAATTAATCATGGGAGGATACCCTGTGGTAATTTTTGGTATACCTGAAATAGATCACTCATTTATAACGGTCTCGATCTCTATAGTATCCAAAAATAATTATAAATCTTATTTATGAATATTTAATGTTTTGAAAAATGAGATCAAAAATAATGGCCTTTTTTAAAAGATAAATAATCTCATTGTCGATTCAGCGGCACAGATATCAGCAAAATTAAACCAATTTTACACTAAAGTAAAAAGAACAAACTTTTGGTACCATATTTCAAATAAAATCAAAGATATTCTTAAAAAAGGAAATAAAACTTATATTAAACTGGTATATGATAACATATGTAGCATGCAACTTATGCCAAATGAGAAATTCTTTAGAATTTCAATAGAAATGTTTCTCAAAAAATTTACTATTTATCCAATTCTTAGTCAAGCTCTAAAAAAAATTAAAGACGACTGTTTTTCAACAATTAAAATTGGTATTAAGGTTTTGATATTTTTGCACCACCAACCAATAATTCTTTAGAAAGGCTCAATCTTAATTTTAAAAATAAATACTCAGGATAGAAAAGTTTAGACTTGTTAGATTTTATTGAACTTTCCTTTAAAATAATGGTGGATTCCTATTCGTTTTACAAACCAAATTTCAAGAAAATCAATTAAAATGAAGTAATCTTATCTAAAGAAACTAACTAAAAGGCTTTTTATATTAAAAAAGACCCTGGGAACGATTTATTCAAATCTTGTAATAAACTAGTTTCAGAATGGGATATTTTTGTGATTGAGAAAAAGCTGAATATTATGAGCTTCTTTGCATTTGATGAGATTGTTTTATTATTTAAAGAAAATGAAATTCTTTCCTTAAGACCAGTTGCAAAAGATTATATGGACATATTATGCATTTGTACTTTATTTTCAAAAAAAGAAAAGAAATGCATTCATATTTACTGCTTTACCATCGAAAAAAACATTAATAATATTTTCGACGTTACATTAATAACTAAAAGGATTGGTTTTGGACGCCCTAAGAAAATAAATATAAATTATGCTTTAAGTAGAGAATAATTTTAATCTAAATTACTTATATATATATGTGGAAGTTCTAATGAGGAAATAAAGGAAATCCCACAATTACAATCATAATTAAGGACTTTATTAAATAAACATAGATTATTTACAAAAATTGAAACGAAAGATAATAAAATAAAGATTTTTTTACAAAGAATTCAATGTGCAAAGAAGTAATTTTCTTTGAAAATCAATTTACGAAAATATTGATTTTCAAAGGGATCAATTTGCAAAGGGATAAGAAATTTCAAGCACAATAATTTAAAAAAGTTACATTATCTCAAAGAAAAAGAAAGAAAGAAAGAAAGTCGAATATCATAAAGAGATAAATACCATACGAAAAAATTACTGTATAAAAGGCGCTGCAGTCGAACCCCTAAGAAAAAATTACGCCTCAGATATAATTGAAATTCATTAATAATTTATTATAGTTCGTCCACTAAACTCTTTCAACTCTTAAATAAACATTTTTTTTCTGAAAATACATAACGACATTAATTCTTTAATTTTTTCATTAATTTTTTTTTCTCTTCGTTAAATACCACTCTTAACCTTATTTCTTACTAACAACAAAAACCCCAAAATATCCCAAATCAAAAATAATAATAAAAATAATAATATAAGTCAAAAAAATAAATAAAATAAAATAAAACAACTTTTCATAATAAGTCTCAACCAAATTTAATTTCATAATTAAAAAATTGCATTAATATGACTACAGAAAACTCTACCCACTTTCAGGAATCTGCTGGGAATCTGCGGGAAAAAGTAGAAGCTTCAAAGGACCGCATAACTTTGCAGAAGAAGTCTATAACAGACCAAGAAAACCCTCAACATATATATATATATATGTATGAATTGGATTTTTCATTGAATTTTTTTTACCAATAGTCTATTTTAAATATAAATTAACAAATTAAGGTTTTAATAATATTTTAGTTTTAAATTATAAGTAAATTAATTGTGTTATTAAATTATTTGAGTTTGAAATGATTTAAATAAATATTAAAAGCAGGCAAAAGGTAGTATTCAACAGCCAACTAATATATATATATATATGTGTGTGTGTGTATCCTCTTACATCTATATCAATTAGTTGAATTTATTTGTATATTTTGAAAGATTATTAAAAAATATATATGGGAAACACATATAAATATATATTACCTTTTGAAACAATATATTTGAAAAAATAAATCTTTTCGAATATTATATTTTTTATTTATTTTAGTTAATCGGCTTCAATTTTTACGTTTAAAGTTCATCACAGTGATAAATATATTTTGTAAAACCAAAATATTTTTCTATAATAAATCAACATATTTTCAATTTAATTAGTTTAAAGATCAGTTATAAAAAATTATTGGGTTTTGAATAAGATTTTTTTACAAATTAATTACATTTTTCAGGGAGAAAAACAAGGCCATGCAATATTCAGAATGAAAATTGTGCTATGTATTTGAAAAATCAATTTTTATAAAGAATATTTTTATAATTTAAGCTCTTGTAAAAATAAAAAACACTACCCTCTTTTAAATAGAAAAAAGAGTAAAACGCGGATGTACATTTAAAATAAATAGTAAATATTGTATAATGTGATTTATAATCCTTATAACCTTTTGGTGATATGAAAATGAAAGAACAAAAAATATTATAAAACATTTTGAATTTCAAATTGATATTCTTGTAAGCTATGGGTAAAATTATAAAAAAAAATGCTTGATTTTTTTTTACGATTTCGCATTTAGGTTTTTGTAATATTTATAATATTTTATTTTAGGACTGAGTTGTATCGATAGATTTTGAAACCAAAATTAAGCATGTTTATTGTATAGATGCATAATTTTTTTCCGTTAAATTGATGTTAGTCGAAAACCACTTATTTTAGCCGAATTCAGTCTAATTTAATCTATTGTGTTTAAAATAATAGAATATTAACCAATATAGTCGAGTTTTGTTAGCTAACCCTTCTTTTTATGTATAAAACCTTGAATATTCAAAATTTTTGGGGTTTTTCGAAAATAAATCAATCCATTGAGCATTTAAAGGATTTTAAATGTATTGAATTTACATCAGAAAAGATAATTTATCCTATTAACTGGAATGATTTCAATATTTCGAATATTGCCTATATATACTTAACTTATTTTTCCTAAAAAAACTAAGACCCAATTTAATAGTTTTTACAGATAAATCATGATATTAATGCTAGGAGATAAAAAAAAAATTATAGTATATTTTTCCATGGTATATATAAAAAAAATTGGTATCTGATATAAATCCGGTACATCAAAAAGAACTTGACTTGATTCTCATTGATTTGACTTTTCACTCAAGAATCAATGGTGATACATATAATATTATTCATGTTTTTGGAGAATATGATTTAGTGTTAAAATTTCAACATTATATTTATTTTTTGGCTATTATTTTCAAATTCTAACTCCGTGACTTTAATTATATTCTTTTTAAATTTTGGAATTCAATATTAAAGTTTTATAAAATATTTTTATAAAAAGCACAAAAAATTAATATATTTTGATATAAACACAATAAATTCAAACCCTCTTTTTTTCATAATTGGTTGGTTAATTTTCAAAAAAATCTCAAATTTTTTCAATATTTAAGATTTTATACATAAAAAAAGAAAATTTTCTACAATTAATAAATTGCGCGTAAACACTTCTTATTGATATAAAGTTTAAAATACTCGAAATTTCTTTCATTTTGACTTAATTAGAAAATATCTAATGTTATTCCTTTATCTAATTAAAAGGCACCAATCGAATTGGTTATCCAAATTAATAAAAATTAGCTGAAAATTGCTTAATGAAAAAAATTCGGTTATAGGCTAAATTTTCAATGTAGTCTAAAATAACCGAATTTAGCTCGATTTAGTATTATTTTTTTAAAACAGTAGAATAAAAAACAATACAGTCGAAATATATTAGCTAGCCTACTATAAAACCCCTTATTATTATTATTATCATTTTCTGTTTGATATTTTGCTATGCTTATCCCATTACTAGTAACTATATTAAATCGAAAATTTTAATTATGGGATAGTGGTGGCTAAGATTTAATAACTGGTCCTAAAAAGGCGAAAAATATATGTATTTACTCGATAGAATTTTGCGAATCGACGAAATAATTGCTTGTATAAAGAATTATTTGAAATTTATTATAGCTTAAGCTAATTTTTATCCAAATATTAAAAATATATTATTTTTTTATTTCAAGAATTTTCCGAAAAGATTTTCCAAAATTTACTGAAAAAAATGACAGGTAATAAATAGGTTCTGTACATATTTTCAAGAAATTTCTCATTTTATTTACATATTAACACCAACCTTTTAAACATAATCTTGATCTCTCGCTAATGTGCTTAATTTTTTTTGTATTTTTTTAAATAAACACTTCGATAAAAAAAAATTATTGCAAATATTTTTCTAAGTTAAGGAAAATAGTAGCCAAATAATTCAAATTAAAAAATACTATTGTAATTTTTTTTAGTCTGTAGCATCTTTGAACCCCCCCCTCCCAAACTTATTGGAAGAAAGATTCTTTGGGTACTTAGTTCAATATCTGAAGCATTATTTTCAAATCTAGAATTATTTTCACATTTTGTAAAATTGGATATGATAAAATTCGTCATCACCAAACCAATAAAAATAAAAAATAATATTGTCTTAAAAAAAGTTCTAAAAGTTATCTAATATATAATAGGTTTATAATTCTATATTACACATAAGTTTGTGTTTAAAATAACTCTATATTTCAAAATTAGCATAGTAGTAAAATTTTAATATCAAAGTGACCGTTATCAAAAAAATCCCATATATATTCTTATAATATTGCATAGACTGTCTGAAGATGTAAAAAAACACAAAATTTGATAAATATAATCAAATTAGTTCCTTATATAAAATTTAATTCTTAAATAAAAACATTAATTCAATTTATTTTGGTTTCATTATTTCAATTAAATTTTTTAACTTTGAATATTTTTTATTAATCAATGTTTATCAGGGGTTGGATTTTTTTAAATTATTTTTTTTAGAATTAGTTATAAACATCTATTAATTTATTGATTCTTAATACTGGTTTATTCTGGAGTTTTTTAATTTTATTCAGAAAAAAAAAGAGAGACTATAAATTTTATCCCATTTTTTGTAAAAACTTGATTATTCGTTTATAAAAAAATCAAAATGGTATAACAATGAAATAATTCCGAAAAAGTAGCTTATCACTCTGTATTGGGTAGCTTTTCATATTTATTAGCGAAATTTACATTTATTAAAAAAAAAAAGGCCTAAAAAATAAACCATTAAAAAATCTGAATTAAGAAGTTTTTGAATTTTTTTAAATTTATTTCATTCGAATATTATAAAAAAAATCATATCTTGTAGTTATAATTAATAAAAAAAATAATTTATAACATTATATTTCATCCTTCAAAAATTAAGCATCTAAAAATAATTATGTTACAAAAAAAATCCATCCAATCAAAAAATAATAGTCCAGGATATAAATGAAGGCTAAATGATGCATATATTTGCGAAATTTTTATTTCTCAAAGCTTTGAACAGATAACATATAATAGGATTATATTTTTAAAAAAAAGATACACTGAGCTCCAAAAAACTCAATAATTAACCGAAATTCATAACAAATATAATTTTATCTGAAATTTCATTAAAAATAAAAAAATACTATTAAAATATATCATTTATAATATATATATATTGAAAAATAATAAACTGGAGAATAAAAAGATTCAATTAAATTATGTTTTAAAATAACAAAAATATATAACATCAAATCATTATTTATTAATGTATATTAAACATAAGATAAAATAAATTTATCTGAATTCAAAATAGGTTGGCGATAATAGGTAAACAAAATATGGAAAAAATAGATAAACCAGAAAATATCAGAAAATTCTGGAATATATATATACAATCTATTTTTTACCAGTAATTTTTGCCATCATTTTTTTCTTTAAATAAAAAATTGACTATATTTTTTTTTGGCTAAAAATTAACTAAAGCTATAATAAACTGAAAATAATATTTTATAAAGGTGTTTCTTTCATGGTTTCACAAAGATTTTATACTATAGATATGTCTCATTTTTACCCTTTCAGGACAAGAGTTAAATTATAGCTATCACTATCCTATAATTAAAATATTCAATTTAATATATTTCCTAATAAATAGATAAGTCTAATTAACCATTAAATAAAAAAATTATAACTAAAAAAAGGGAATCATATTATTCCTGGGTCCCAAAATAGAAAAATTTATAAGGTCATTTTTTAGAACAGATAATGAATGGGTGAAATCAAAAAAGCTGTCCAATCAAGCCTGTATATAATTACTTGAGGATTTTTCTCGAAATTCGCGGACAAAAATTACTGGTAAAAAACAGATTCTGTGTATATTTTCCAGGTTTCATATATATTTTCCAGATTTTGAGGAAAAAAACCATTTAAGCTTTAAAAATATACTGAAGTTTTTTGTTCTGGTTTTATTTCCGAACATAAAATCCAGTTAAAAATAGTAAGTGAAGCACATGTTTGATAAAAAAATATATAAATTTTTTAATTTCAGGAAGTGATCTGTTAAAATATCCAAATTAAATTATTTAATAAATATTAACAAAATAAATTTATTAAAAATAAAAATTCTAGAAATATTTACAATATCAAAACTTTTTTTTAGAATGATATGCAGTTTGGCTTTTCATAAAAATATAATTTAATTTACATATAACTATTTGATTTTTCTGAAATTTTACAATTCAATTTTTTTTACAATATCGATTCCAATTTTTATCTTAAATTAAAAGTAAAATCAATATTAATTTTTAAAATAACAAACGAAAACATAAGTTAAATTTAACAAAATATTAATAAAAATATTAAAAATAATTTTTTTAATTCGGAGTATAAAATATTATAATTTAAATATAAATTGAAAAAAAAATTAAATACCAGAATATTGAGGGATAAAATTATAAAATATTTTTAGCTTTTCAGTGTTTAATAAATGATTTAATTGGGGAAAAAATAGTATAATAAGGTATAAAAACAGTATTCCCAATCAATTCTAATAGATATTGAGTAAAATAGAATAGATTCGTTGAATATTTTTTTAAATTTTATATAGTTTAATTAGATAAATATAAATTTAATTAGAAATTTTTGTTATTTTTTTAAAAAATCAAAAGAAATAGACTTCATAAATAACAGCTAGAGTGAATTTTAGATATAAAATAGATGCTAAGAATAAAGAAGTTTGTTTTTGATATGAATTGATAGATGTAGTTTGATTTATCTAATATTTCTTATATAATTAAACTCTAATCTACACCCTTTTTAAGGCAAATTCGGAAAAAAGGAAAGAAAATATAAAAAAAGTGAATCCAATTTGGAAAAAGTATGACCAAATCAAATTAAAGTGAAAATTAATTCGGAATAAGTGAACCCAATTTGGTCTCAATGCATCCAAATACAATAAAAGTGGATTTAAATCGGAAAAAAGTGAATCCAAATAGGTTTAAATATAATGACAATAATTTATTGGTTAATTATATGTTTATGTTTAGGGAAAAAAATAGATGGTAATTTCTAATCTTATTTTACAATTTTTTGGTTTACTGAGCAGAAAATGTGTTTATGAAAATTTACTGGATCTTAATGAGGAATTATGTTCCTAGAGCTAAAAAAAAACATGAGAATATTTCCATTAAAAGAATCAAAATAATTTTTTAAGGATAAATTGTCACATCAAACAATTTTTTTACAATATTGCATCATAAAAATTCAAAATTTAAGTGAAAATAGGAATATCTGATGAATAAAAATTCCTATGTATTAAAAAGTACGTTCTCTTTTAAATATAAAAACTTACATGAATATTTCCTTTCTAAGTTTACATCTTTATAGAAATTGTATAAATATCGATTTGAAAATATGTGAGTTTTCTTAAAATAGATTTTTTTTTTTAAAATTTATACAAAATGGAACCAAGCATTGCTAATTAAGTATATGTTTTTATTATATCCGGAGGAAAATACAAGAAATATCCTCAATCTGTCAGAA